>JXOV01017397.1:0-34847 GCA_001014945.1 Clogmia albipunctata | reverse complement strand
CTAACAAACAATCAATAAATAAAATAAATAAAATTTAACAATTTTTGTTTTATTAAAATTTCGCGAGTGCTTTCCATTCCTCCCTTTTATAATTAAATGGGTAATAGATTAAATAGTTGTATCGACCTATTTTCTGCGCCTCCCATCCCGAGCAGCGGTTGGTGCTGGAGTCTTGGACTACAAATTAATGTTACATCATACGGGATTCTGATTCTATCTACTTAATTCCACCCGGTCTTGGAATGGCTACTGCGACAAGCTGCGACAACAGAGACATATTCCCGCTTTGTTGGCCGGGAGAGAATGGCTAATATATTGGTCAAGAATCAGGTATTAATCTGGCCGATTAACTGTAGCGACAACAGAGACATGGGTATTGGAGATAACAGACTGAGAGATGACACAGAGCGGATGACCCATATATTTTCCTGTCATTATGATCCGGTTGTCCATTTAAATATCATAGCATAATTTCCATATGAATACACGTTAGTTTGCCGCACGAGCGATCAATTCTCGATCCCCCCTGTGTCTGTATCTAAAAGCTTTGTTTACTATGGTTTACATGGTAGATCCATGTCTCTTGTAGATAGGGCGATCACCTAACTGGAGTTGGCTTTTTTGCTGCGGTAGGCTAATATAAATTTACGCGCCAATTTCATGCACACCTCGTATTCATTATTTTTTTGGCGACGCGAAATCAATTTCATATGATTGAAATTTGAATTGAAATTACAATTGAATAGACTGGGACTAACGGTGTTCAGGCTAGGAGTAGATGTTCTGGGACCGATAAACTGCTGAACTGAGCATTGAGACATTTATTTTGACGTTAATTACCGGTTTTCGAGACCCCGGCCAAATCAGGGCGAGTAACCATCAATCAACGGGTCCCAGTGGCTCTGTGCACGATGATTTGGAATGATTGAGATTTTGTAAGTCATAATTGATTCCAAAGTTTGGGGGACGAATTATTCCAATTCATGTATTTCTCAATGAAAAACCATAAATCAAAATCTGAACTTCATTAAATTTTGTATTGAGTGGGTTCGTAATTATTTCCATAATAATTAACTTCAATTTTATGTTACTTTTCTCACTAAGTTTTAGAAAAAGAATATAAAGAAGAAATTCAATTAACATAAAATAGTTAAAAATAATCATTTCGTCTAATTGAAAATGACCACAAAATGTTTTGTTAATAATAATTTCACAAATAAACTATTCAATTTAAAATGTTAATTAAACACGAATAGTGAAGATTGTTTTTCTTGTACAGCTTAAGTTGAGTACCATTTCCAATGAATATATAACTTATAGAGTTTGTTCCACTTTTGTTAATGACATTTCATTGCTTAACATGTCCAACTTTTTATAGAAAAGTCATTGAAAAAATGGTAAAATTAGTAAACTTGAATTAACAACTGTATTGAAAGAAGAAAAAGTTTAATTTGACTACATAATGGCCAAAAGTGTTCGAATTAAAATTTTACGTAATCTTGAAATTAACTCTTATTAAATAATAACAATATGCAAAATTAGAAATTTGCAAAAAAATTAATTATAGTGAATTATTCTGTTGAAAATTTGAACAAATAAAATTAATTGTAATATATTCTGAAGATGATTTATTCGATGATAATTTTGAAGAAAGTCAATTTGATGTAACACCTTAACTCACGTCAATTATGTGGGCCTTCAAAGCTCAGAGGTAATTATTGTGTTCAATTTTGAATCCGTGTATATGGAGCATTGGATGAGAAATTTCGACCATGTAGGCAATTAGGGGAATTAGATAGTTTGATGGTATCATTTGGAGAGGTTTTTGGAGCAGTCAGTCACTTGGCTAATTGATACACACATGAGTGAACAGAAATGAAAACAAACCCTTGACTTTTTGTGGCCTTGGTCAGGTCTCTAGTCTCTCTACTCATCGGTTATTTAGATTAGCATCTGACAATTGGCATGTGGGCCAGACCGTGAAATATTTCCGGTATGCCACAACGTGTTTAAGGCTCTAATTGAGTGGCAAATGATTACCTTATTAACAGTCTGGGCAAATGAATAAGTAATAATCGATAAAACACACAAAACCCAATGATCGATGAATGAATGGTGGTCAGGGTTGAAAACCTCTAACGGTAATTTGGAAAACAATTTCATTTCCACAAAAACATTACAAAATTCACCATCAAGACTCACTTTTAATGGCTTCTTGGCGGCCGCCGGCGGGGCATCCAAGACCAAGAATAATAACGAAATTCACCGTGAAATTTCTTCTTGGATTTCTACGCCTAAAAACAATACCCAGTTGGAATAGAGAGATAATGACCGAAAAAACACACACTTTCTGTGCTCTGTGTTCTTCTCTCCAAAGAGAACTACTTCTTGCTGGCATCAGCAGCAGCAACACGACCACCGCCAAAGGAGGAAGCTCTAAACCCAGAGCGATCGCTATCGCACTTTTAACAGCAACGCTACACACCACCACCGGAGGAATGCCTTTACAATAATAAAGTCAAGGAAGGAAAAATTTTAATTTTTAGTGTAAATAATAAAAAGAGAATTCAATTGTTCTCCGATATGCTTCACGGTTCTGAATTATAAATTGAAATAATGGGCTTCAGGTACTTTAGAGCCGGCTTTGGATTTAATAAAATTGAGAGTTCGACAACGTTATATTGATGTCGTGGAGCTTTGTTTTACGATTCGCCATACCTGGACGGTTTTTTCCGACAGTGATCATGAAAGTAACATGATAATTTGGCACGATTTGGGCGAAATTACTTCCAGTTTTTGTAAAGCTCTAATTTATTAACCTATTATTACTTTTTTGCTAAAAATAAAAAACAGTTATTAATAAATCGGACAGTAGTTGATGAAACCAAATTGGAAATTATATAGAGAGTGGGATTTTTTTTTATTACTACTAAAGATCTATTTAAAAATAGTCTTAACTTTGAATTAAGATTGACTGAATTATGATATTCTAGAAATTGGTATAAGAAGTGGTTAGTACGTTTTTTATATCTAATTAATTGATTTTATCGATTTTATATTAAGTGTTAAATGAATGATTAAAGTCAAAGAGTTAATTAATGGTCTGTCAAAAATACATTTACTCAATTTTTACATATACGTATTTATTTAAGTGTTTTATTAAGTGTTATGTTTAAGCACTTAGAAAGTTAAGAGCAGTTTCATACTATATAATAACTGATAGTATCTTTTAAAGAGGGTGTTTTCGTGAAACTTTGTTGTTGCATATTTTGGACAGTGCATCTGTGCAAAACGTTATAAGAAATCTCATAAACCGTTTAAAATTTATCGAAATTCGTGATGTGTTCATCAAACTAATTGAAGATTTATGGAAATTTAATAATCGATCGTCATGCAAATGTTACGAATTGACGGCTCTAGACTACTTTTTTGGAAGTCATGTCAATAACCAAGCTACTAGGGGTTATTGCTGTAATCGTGAATTGAATTCTTCTTAGATATAATAAATTAGATTATTTTTCTTTGATCATTTTGACTTAATTTATCAAATAATAGTGTAATCTACGTAGATTGCATACCATTCGGCACGTACATTTCCTTATTTTGAAGGCGCCATTACCTTTTAAACAATCATCCAAGACCTGTTATATTATTAAGGATGTTTTTGATATACATTATACACAATTGGAACCTTTTGTTTTATGTTACTATTGGAAAGTGGATGATAAATATGTTATTAAAATACTAGCATGTAAATGAGTGAAAAAAGAGAGGATAAAGGCTACCTGGAAGAACTGATAACTTAATGTGGTTCAAATATAGGTCCTCTCGGATAGTAGTACTGAGTATTTTAATCAATTGGAAAAGGGTTCAAAAGTCGTTTTATGAAATTAAATTCATAATATGAACATACAACGAATAGATAGACCATTGTTCATTTACCTTAAAAATTAATTGAAATATTAAATTAATAATTCAAGGTAAGGCTATACCTATACTGCCGTAGTGTGCGGTATTGATTGGGACGACTAATTGCAAAAAAGGGATCTCAGTACAGGGAGCAAACACCCTCGCAACACACCGGCATGATTTGTATTGTGCGATATTAGCTGGTAATTCAAACTAACCATTCATATTACTAATATTAAGCCTCCCCTTAATAGAGTCTGGATCTATACTGACTCAGTGTGTGGTGCCACNGGGATCTCAGTACAGGGAGCAAACACCCTCGCAACACACCGGCATGATTTGTATTGTGCGATATTAGCTGGTAATTCAAACTAACCATTCATATTACTAATATTAAGCCTCCCCTTAATAGAGTCTGGATCTATACTGACTCAGTGTGTGGTGCCACATGGCGAGTCTAATAAACACTTTTATCCTATCCCATAATGCACCTGAAGATCAAATTAAGCAATTGCTTAATTACTATATTGATAGCAATAAGAAAGTAAAGTAGTGATAGTGGTGATACGAAGAGAGAGCTGGGGCGATATATGAGGATGGGCGTATGAATGTCCACCAACTAGTGATTGTGCATCGTTACAATGATCTTATGATTAAGTGCTTTAATCCCCGAGCGGGTTCTGTGTTTAACCTAAAATAAATTTAATTGTAATGTCAAATGAATGTAGAAGTATTTTTTCGCGTTCTTTTCACAATTAAAGTTTTGTACCATGGTTAAAAATAATTTCAACTGTAAAAGTATCAGTTTTATTGAATGATAGATTTTTTTAGTGTTGAGAAGACCATTTCTTCGTACGGTTTTATTGAGTATTGGTATTTCAATAGAAATTAAAAAACTATTGTCAAATCTACGCACGTGTTGCAAATTACAAAACATATTTGAAATAGAACTTGAATTAATAACTTCTTGTAAAACATATTGTTCTCGAAGAAAATTCTAAAGAATTAGAGACAATGGTTTAATAAAATATTCTTGTCTAGTAGTATCTGTTGTGATTGTGAATTAAAAGCGAAAAGACGGTAGACGCCTCATCCGTTTGTAATTGGAGAAGATGATGACTAGGACGGGCAAAGACAATGCAACACGTTCAGTTATTATTTGCCTTCTGGCCTCACAACGTCTTTTTCTCTCTCTCCATCTCTCTTCTTTTTCCCATTTTAACTATATATAGTTGTTGAGTCTGACCACCTTTAGCAATAAGCGCATCATCGTCCCAGGAGATCGGACTACAATTATTTTGTGGTTTTTGTCCGTTGCTGTGATCATACTATAGATGTAATCGCTTTTCTTTTTTGATTGACCATCCAGGTATAGGTCTTTGTCCGGATAATAATGCGTGCAACCAAAAACCGATCATGGAACACATTGTTTTTATATGTTCGCTCGATTGATTGAAAAAGAGCTCCTCTTGAGCTCCATGGTGCTGCACTGCGTAGCTTAGCGTACATATATAGATGATGCCTTTGGATAAATCTACAACAGAGTGTGTACTCAAGTGCGATTCGATCACATTAATGGAAAGTTTACAAGTACATGATCGTACACGGGGAATAATTGTGTTCAATTCGATCGATAAGGAAACAATTTCGGTTCGTGATGGAGTTTATGTGGTTCGCTGTGATCGATGATTGATTTTTGATTGTGGAAAGCTACTTCAAATCTTGGCATATGGAAAGAACAAAAGAAAAATTTACATAAGATCACTGCAGGTCTTTTAAGAAGAAAAGTTTCTAAGAAACTTATTGGAAATTTAAAACCATTCCAAAATCCATTTCGAATTATTTCAAATTCTTTACAGTGAGAGACAAATAATCAAAAAGGGGTGAAGGTTCCTCATTAATTAAAAAAACAAGCTATTACTAAGGCTCTCTAACAATCATTTGCAGGTCTGCATAATCTTATACTTTAAAAAGTATTTCGACTATTCAATTGTTAAAAAATAGAAAAAATGAAAAATGGTATACTTAATCCTTTACGATTACGTAAAACATATCTCTATAGATATTGACAGATGAGTCTAGTTTTGCTTCGTTAAAGGATTAATTTATCTGTAAACCTTTCTTATGATATTACAATATCATAAGAATTTTATTAATTTTCATCTTTACCGATATCAACACTAGGCTTGTTATTCCAAGGAACATGTGCAATAAATTGTTATTTAACTAAGCCGAGCCATAAATTGATCATTCTGATTATTACTTCACGCGTTTTAAATTACCAATAAATCATCTGCACCGATTGATGAAAGGCATTACATTCTTCTTTATATTATGTAAATAAAATCCATTCCATAAGAGCTTTTAATTAAGTATAATATCTTTTAGAAATAACATTTTCCATTTAAAATAAACATCAACATTAACATGATATGGATGGAAATGGGTTTCTGCAAGACGAATGTTTATTAAAACGATTTATCGGATTACTTTGGATGTAACTACCAATTACTTGAACATGGGTAGATCTCCTGACTGCTTGCTTGCCTGGATGCCTGCCCACTTGACTTGATTTAAATTGACGTGAGCATAAGAGCATGCATATTTTTGCGTTTCTGTTGCAAGATCTTTAATTAAAATTTATCTCCAATTTCTAGACCAGGTCTTTCCTTGCCGCTTTTACCCCATTACTGTTTATGTTTCATTAATACAAGACGCTAATTAAGGTGATCTTATTAATTAAACAAATATAATGTAAATTTGTTCATGAATCTGTACAACAATTTTCTTAAATTAAAATAAACCTCATTTTATATGCTACTCTTTTATGATATTAGGTGCGTGATTTTATTTTTTTATCAATTCAGCCCTTTTTTGTAATAAAAATAATAACATTAATTTTATTCAAAAAATGAATTATAAAAGTTTCATTATCATCTGGCTCCATCTACAGTAGTGGGAGTTTGATTTCTGAATTTTAACAAGGGTTTAGAAATTGGACGACATAAAACTGCATTTTATAATTCTGTTTGTGTGTTCGAAAAATTTCAGAGCATCACGAGGGCCAAGTTTCGTTAGTTGAATGTTGAGCCGTCGAGATAGATAGATACATTTTTTTAGCCAAAATCAAATAGTGATTTTTTATAATAACGATACAAATGTCTTAATACTTGATAGACAGTTATGCAGTTAATTCAATTATTAAAGTTATTTAGATATAAATTACTTGTGCGACCAATATAGTTAAGCATAGTTAATATATTTAACTATACTTTTTTTAGAGATCATGATTAAAGTAAACGTATTGTATATTTATTAAAAAGAAAAAATTAAATTTAAAATAGAACGATGTCTATTGACCAATGTTGTCATCTTTAAAAAATCTTCTTTTTTACGCTACTTACATTCATTAAAAAATTGCCAATTATCAACTTATTTAAAAAATTTCCAAAAACAACCTTATTATTTATACTAATGTTTTTGAAGTTTTCAATAAATTTACAAGAACATCAAATAAATTATAATTTTATTTGAACACTGATTTAAATAAAACTTGTTGTATATAGCCGGATATTTTCTATTTCTCTTATTTAAAGCAATATTTTTCAATAAGTCAACTATTTATCCCCTTACCTAATATAAGTTAAATCGAGTGCGTGTAATAATAAATATAACATTTGTCGTCAGAGTGGTTTAACAGAAAGCATTTGACGTAATTTGCAATTACCGACAAGAGACTGCCGCCGCTATGTTTCGATATGTTCAAGTATAAATTGAAACTGGTTTTCGACGGCTTCAGTTACTTTGAAGAGCTCTGGCAGGGTACAATTATACTCTTATTTTCTATTGGAATTCGTACTCGAAGGTGATCGTCTTGAATCGTTTTGTTGTGTGCAGTCAAATCTAATTAAGTACATTTTTAATGATATATTCCTGATAATTAGCCATTAATCACGGAGAGACTATTAACAACATTCCAATTAAAAGTTTTTGACCCTACGCCTCCTCCTCTATTTCTTTTCTTTTTTTAAAACCTGATCAGGCTAATTTTTTGTGGTATGTTTCTTATTAACAAGAAACCGTGTCAATCGCTGTCATAAAGCAATTGTTAGTTATTATTAAAATTGAAATAATCACAGAATTGCATAACCCTATAAAACTGACGATAATTATCATTTGAATTGCATTACAAATGTGGAGACTGGCTTTTGAGCCGGTATATTATGCTCGAATAGCTGAATGGTCTGGGATTGGCGGTATTCAGTCACCTGCTACTATAGAAATTTGTCAATAAACTAGCTGCATAATCGATTGGATTGCGTAACCACCCTCCTGAATAACCTGTCCACCACAAACACAGGAAATTCTCATAATTTTCGAAATACTACAAAACCAATAGGCTGCTTTTAACATATTTAGGTGTGACTTAATTGAAAGGTTTGGCCAATTCAAAAGGCAACCAACTTCCGATTCTGTTACCATTGATTCTCATTGAAAATCACAATAAACCTCTTGTGACTCTAAAGTTGAATGACATAAATAGCTCCTCTAACCACCAGTTTTTTTTTCGTTATGTATGTGTATTCTCTTCATTAATTCAAAGAACGATCAAACCATAAAGTCCTTGGGGGCTTTAAATGAACGAACAATAAACTGAACAAGTCGTGAATGGCGGTTTAATAGTTTGTAAGTCACGACTCCAAACAGTAAGTGCACTGAACATCTTCAAAGATCATCGTCATTTCACGGATAATTTACCAGCTCATTGTGTTACTGTTACACAGCCATCCAGTCACAAGAGATAGAGAGATTCGACTCGGATCATACTCAGAAGGATTATGTAAAGTAATATGAGTATTTGGTAAATAATTTGTTAAACAATTTCATTTAAGTATTTTTAAAATAGGAATTAGCAATTAGCGCCTCATTACCCAATATAACCGTTTTGAACTTCCAACCATTTTATTTTATACCAAGGCGAAGTATCAATTACACGATAATTGTTAAATGCTACAGCTAGTATTTTTCCAATTATAAAGAGCACGACAATTTCACAAATAAATATATAAATTAGATGTGTTAAGCAGTTTGAAACACGTTCTTAAAACAAAATAAATCGTCTTATTAATAATAGAATTTTCCGAAAAAATCCTCAAACCTTGGTATTTTTTCTCAACCAGGATTCGGTGTAGGCATTATACGATATATGCAAAAGGAATCCTTTTAATAAGTTATTGTTTTAGATAAAATTTTTTTTAAATTATATACTGAGTTTTAATAATTCTCATTATTTTTAATTTCAAATAGAGTTTTCAACTAACATTAAAGTAAAAAAATTTTGTACGAAAATAACATTTCGTGATATTTTTTTAAAATTTCATGTGGCTGAATAAATAGACTAAGAATATTGTAAACTCTTTGAAGTTCTACTGAAAAACTTGCCTGTAGAAAAATTTAAATCTTAAACTAATTTAAAAAGTCGGAATTTTCTTATATTTTAACCAAATTGAAATGTTCAGAAAATTAAAAGATCATAATTGGATTGCAAATTAATATAATCGATTGTGAAAGGTGCTCGACGGGATTTAATTTTTAACACGATCGGTAACGGTTTTTATTAAACAATATAATATAAATTATATTAGATAATATGACAGTATACACTAAGTTTAGGTGGAAAGTATATTTAAAATCATGACTGTTAATTATTTGTTTCATAATCAAGAAGTATTCAATAAAAATCCGAAAAACCATATTTATCAAATCTCATTGCGAATTCGGCTCTTTTGATGGAATGACCCTCAATTTTGACATGGTCAGATCCGTCACTTGTCTAAAACACCCACCCATAAGCATTTTAAAAAGAATTAATGGACAATTATGACTTGTCGCCTTTGCTTGATGATGAGAGGATGATATTGCATAAAGTGGTCTCAATGGGGAGGTCAATTATTGGATAATTCCAAGGTACATATAATCGAGACTCTGTGAAGATTTTCCCACCAGTTTTCGATTACAAAACCGGTAATTTATTGCGCCGAGATAGATCTCTCTTTCCTTTAAATTATGCGACGACGACGACGATCGATCCCAGCAAGAACTCGAGATTGTTAAAAACAAGATGGATTTGCATGCACCTTTTATAGCTCGAAGTTCATAATGTATTCAAGAATCGATTCGTTTTCCTAATCACAAAGTGCGTGCGATTTCTGGGCAGCCTTGACTCTAAAAGGAAGCCTTAAAGGCTATTTCAAAAGCCATTAATAGCATTTGTAAATTTCCATAACGAAAAATACTTTCAATGGAATGTTAATTGCATTTATCATTGAGGTTGGTATGTCATCGAACTATTCTTGCTGATAAGCTTTAGTTTAATTGCGAGACCTTTCAATTGTTTAACAATCAATTTTTTGTTAAATTTTCAAAAATTTCAACTATCTAGTTTTATAATTTAAAACGATTAATTATATAAATATTTTTTATATGATTTAAATATATTGATACATTTTAATAAAAAGTTTTATTAACCATGTTATTCAACATATTTTTTATTTGAGGCAAAGAAAGTGGTTGAACTTTTTTTAGCAATGGTTTACATTAAAAAACGAAAGTATTTTAAAACATGCGTTTCCTTTAATTTAGGTTAAGTTTCGTAAGTTTCACGCAGACTTGTTGAGGAACAGTGTTCATACGAAGAAAATGCTATGGTTTATATTAATTGAAATTCAAAAGCCACTAGACAAATTTCACTTGTTCACTCGCCTCCGAATGCGTTCTTATCTATTGTTGGCCAATAAATTATTATTTAGTGTAGAAATGATAATTCGGTTTATTGATTGATTTGAAATCGAGAGCATTTGAATATCAGTTACTTTCGATTTTGACAAAACAATAAAAAGAGCCATTGAATGAAAGTGTTTTTTCCAGTAAAAAGTGAACTAGAAATGGTAAGTGTTTTAACTATTCAATCAAACCGTGGACATATAATGCCGCACCTACACACGTGTCCCACACTCAAAACGGGCCACAAGTCGCTCTTTCTAATCGGATTTTGGCCAGGTTGATGGGTTAACGTGATTCCGCGGTGTCTCTTTCACCAAGGAAAACCATAAATTACGAATCGACTTCATGTGGAATGGCAAAAAATACAGCAGTATGGCAAAAATAATTGCAAAAATTACCGCGTTTACTTATAGAGCTCCAGAACGAGCCACGAGAAAATCGAGAAATGGTGAAAGTTGTCCAAGAGCGGCTCTTTTTGGCAGTTCTTTTATACTTTTATTTAATGCGATACCCAAGTGCTGCTTTTCGATCTTATTATTTCTTTGCCGCTTGTATTTTTTTTCTTCTGCCAACATACATTGTTGCTGTTGCGAATTTTATAAAATGGGTGAGGCCATGTGGTCCGCGTGGAGATCATTATTTGTCTGATCGACTGACAATCAATAAATCGGGTCCCAGGTTTGAATGGTGGTGTGGTGATCGAGAAAGACGTTAATAAAATCGACGATTTGAACCATTAACGTCAGATTATCAAAGCTCCAGAAAATTCGAATTTAATCAATTAAGTTTATTAATTTTATTTAATAAAGATATTGGCGGTAGTAGGATATCATTCCGTTTTATTGGGTATATTATTTCAAGTAGTAATTTATGGAAATATATGTTTTTAAATGATTATATACGTTTCTAAAGCAATTTAACACTTTATATTTATCAAACTTGAGAAATTATAAAAAATAAATGATTATCGCTTTGAGACATTTAGAAGATAAGATTTTGAGAAATAAGGATGTTTTCCCTAGGAATTCCAGAAGATGACTCATTTAGAGTACATCTGTCCTAAAACTAAACATTTGGAATATTGATGGAATAAGTAGTCTATGAAACAGGAGAGATTAACAATGAAGTGTAGTCTTTTCTTGATTATAGTAATCTGTTGAAAAATGATACCTTGCTTAGAATGTTTCATTGTAGAAAGCTGTTTTAAAGCAAAATCCGTCTTTTGATGTATCAAAATCGGAAAACAATATTTTATCTATTTATCTCCAACAAATAAAACTTTTAATGGGAGTTATTAAAACGTCTCATTTTGAGGCATTAGGGACTTGATTGTTAAGAAGTGTAAAATCCAAAATTTGACATAAATCCACTTTCCGTTGAATTATTCATTTGGAAATCGATTCACTTCACTTACAATTGTCAAATTTTCGTCGGAATCTTATTGTGTTATCAATCAAACTTGAACGAGTGTATTTTTAAGCCGAGTATTTTTCTCTCTGAATTTAATAAGAAAAAGGTGTTGTAACAATAAAACGGTTGTGTGTCTTGTCGTGTGAAATGTTTTCGTTATTATCCATTTTATTGCATCAAAGTGGAACTTGTCTAATAAGTATCAGGCGTAAAATATCGCAAATAAATGTATTTATCACAGCATATTAAAAGACAATGTGTGAGAGAGACACAATCCGAAACCGAAATATAGGGTGAGCTGAAGGAAAATAAAGCTCGGAATACAAAATGCAAGACACAATGAGTTTTTGCGACCCAGACAGTAATTAATAACAAAGTGATTTACCAATAGTGCAAAGCAGCTGGGAATTTCAATGCTATTATTGTTGCGGTGGTGGCGGCGGCGGCGGTGTGATGTATTAAAATATACCTTGCGAAAACTTGAACCCAATCCATAACAAATTGACAATGCAAACAGAAGCTGTACCACCACTGAAGGCTCTTCACCATCCCCAGCTTCTCTTTGAGACACAATTTAAATCGGCCAAATAACTGGATATCTCGTCCAAATCAGACTAATTTGGCTACGCTTTAATGACGAGACAAATTGTCTTTGGTGGTTTTTCCTATTTGAATTGCACAATTAATGGCACCCGATTTATTCATTTGCATTCATATTTTTTACCCAAAGCAAAGGCATTCGCGTCGCGCTACGGTAATGGCCACAAATGACTCTCCAAGACACAAAGTCGTCACACCACCACCAGAGACTCGTCAAGCACAAATTTTAAATGGCTTTGAATTAGTAGAATTAAAACACACAGTTCTTGAGAATTTCTGATTTAACATTGTAGATTAATTGTGATTGCAATCATAATGATGGAACGTGTTCCTGGTGAAAATTGCCGCCATTACCACATTAAACTGTGCAGGGAATTTTGCAATGAAAACGAATCTTTAAATGCCAGAATATTTTTCTACAGAATGAACTGTTGTTGAGGATTTTTTAAATCCTAAACGGTAAATACTTTTAAACATATTTATAATTTATTGAAATATTTGTACTAGAAATCCCCATTGAAATTTAATCAGAAGATTTTAAAATCGGTTATGAAGTCAGTAATTAACACGATATATTTGAAAGTAGTTATTATTGTTGTTTGTATTAAGTAATTGAACACATTTAATTAAATTATAAGATGCAAAATTCAAATTCCATAATGAAGATATGGGCTAAAATTTTGAAATTTTGTTGTCTTCCCATGTATTTATCAAAACCTTGCAACGGTTAGTAACCTAATCCCCTCCTTCAAAAGAGAGAGACTTCCACAACAAAAAATTCCTGCGGTATCAATAAGTTCCCACAATTTTCATAACTATTAAAATATTTGTTTCGAAATATGGAAAAGTCTCACATAACTCGGTCAAAGAGAGGCCATAAAAGACCATGAACACAGACAAAGCGCTGTTTCGTTGCGGTTGAAGGTAATTTCTTTCGGCGAATGTGTGAAGTAATTGTTTCACTTTTAGCAAATAAAAACAAAAGCAAAAAATAAAACAGAAAAGGCAGGGCGTCGTCCAATTATTATAAACCAAACGGTATCACAATAGCGTTCAACAAAAGAATCAATGTCACTCGGGCTGTTTTCAAGGTCAAAACCAGTGATAACTGTCATCAGACTGGAATGGGACAAGTGACGAGCCACTGTCGCGCGGTGAATCAGTGAAATTTCGAGTTTATTGAGCTTTGGCTTCGGAAGTGATAAAAGCAAAAAACCAAAACTGGCACAGAATCGAAAACTTTTACTTTGGAGGTCGTAAAGGTATAAAAAACATGACTCGAAATTTGCTGTTGAGGTCACCTCACCATCAGGCTTTTAGAAAAGCAGTAATGCCTCGAAATGAATTTATGCACTGATTTCTGCAAAAGATTAATGGAATCCAATTGCATATCGGAAATGTTGCAAGATCTCGATGAATATTGCCCAAAGACTTGAATTCCAATCTTAAGATTTATAGGTCGAGATGCTCGTCGAATTGAGTGCGATGCTCGCAGCACTTTCCCATGGAGACACTGATTCAGTCCGCAAGGCAAACACAAATAACAAGAATATTGAGGGCATTTGATGCCGATTAATAATCAATAAAGTACCTATCCGATTTCCAATTTCACTTGTTATTTCACCTTGACAGATTTTCTTCAATGAACACTAAAGATGAATCCCATCTTGAAGAGATAATTGAAGTCGGATTTAACGTCATTAAAGAATGATTTATTATGAATTGTAAGTATTTGCGAAATATTTAATTTCTAGGAGTGTTTTGGGAAGTAAAGAAAGAAGAAGCATATCTAAGCCTCCAAATTTTAGTATAATGTTATGACTCATCATAGCTTTTCATTTTACAATGTGTTTTATAGAAAACTTTACACACTTTCATTTGTGATAAAAAACATCTGGTTTTGAAAATAAGTTTTAGTTCGGTTTCATTTTAGTAAATTTAAAAGTCAATAGGTTCTTCTCAGTTTGACACACATATTATTCAAAGATATGGAGAATCTGATAATAAAAAAGAAATGCAAACCAAAAATATTTTGTTATTTTGCTGATTTTTATTGTTATTTATATTTCATTCTCATTTAAAATAAACCTACCCAATTTTATATTGAAAAGTTATAAATAGTAAAATTAAATGCATTTTATATTTGTGCATAAATTAAAATGATTTTTACAGTTTTTTGTATTTCGGCTTGTGATGTTTTTCATTTCGAAATATTTCTATAATTTATGTCCCTTTAATTGGAAGGTGATAACGCAAACCATTGTTAATGGTCTAAAGTTTTCGTAAGTTATAATAGCATTGAGGTGTGTCTTCAGACAAGTCTACACTATGGCCTGGTTACATCGTAAATTTCCAGCCTATGGAAGGCATATATGATTGACCTAAACTGTATCTTCTTTCGTTAAATCCACTCAAAACCGGCGATTTATCAACCAACCCATAAATGTTATCAATGAGGTGGGTTTGCGAAGAGATCAAATGTCACTCCCAACTAAAAGCTTATTTATCAGGGCTTATTTAAAATGTCTGGGTGGGATCCGCATTACAAACAAGACAAATCTAAGAAGTGGCTTTGTCTATGTCTATCTAATGCGTCTGTTAATCACCTCATGGTGTTTAGTTTGGAACACAGAACATCAGTATGTCAATTATGATTGAGGAGAGAGAAATCACAATTTCCTGGATTAAGAGTGTGTCTCTTCAGAGATGATTGGATCCATGAAGTAGCCGCGCATATGGAAATGAAGATGCAATTAATCCACTCTTGGCGGAACAGCAGTAATAATTGATTTAATTGATTCACCGTCTCTAATCTTTGTCATGCAATGTCTCTCGCCTCTTGTCCCCGTCTTTCAACAACAACATTCTCACGATTAGTTTGCCATTGGCGTGCTAAAAACTGTTGTGCTCTTTCTCTCGTAAATTATTTCCGGACTTTTGTTGACCATTAGATATTATAAGCAATTATTTGCATATGAAGGCGGTCAATTATGGCAAGACCTGATTCGAAAGGAAATTATTGTGTTTTCTACTTTATCAAAACAAAATTAATTTAATAGCTTATCAGATGTATTCATAAAGTTGAAATTTATTTAACAATACTATTAATAAGTTTGTTGTTTTATCTGTTTTTTAAAATTATTTTATTTGTTCCAGTTTATACGAAATGATAAAACACCTTCTCAACATATTGAGTTTTTTTTGTGTAGGGCGAAACTAACTCTGGTATGTGCATTAACAATAAATAACATTGAACTGGTCTTCAAAGTTTCCAGACCTTTACTACCCTAGTGTGATGTGCTCATCGCGTAATAACGTTGTTTTTCTTGTAAATTATGTTGCATAATGTTGATGTTGCACTGCGACCTCATGTACCCCGTGGATGATTTGTCCTGATCAATAAGCGGTCTAAAATATATCCTCAAGTCCAATTGAATTTATAAAGTGAAATAGGCTTGGTATTTCTACGGTCATTTGTTCTTTATTGAAAAATGGTTTCACTAGGTAGCAATGTCTCCTGGATGCTAACGCCATGGAGTCCATGTGTAAATGCGCCGAGGTTTCAGTTTCTTGATTGCAGTAACTGTATAATCCATCTTTGTCCTGTAAGTAGTCATGTGACTATGCAAGTTTTGTCTGTTTAAACTGCGACCGAACAGATATTCTGTGTTAGTTATGCATTTTTTGAACTAGTTGGATTGTCTGATTTTTGGTATATTATATGCCACTAGCCACTACCATTTGAAATAATATAACCTTGACCTTTCAATTATCGATGAAAAGAGCCTGGATACTACCTAAACTCATATATTTTATATATAATATGGGCTACGAGTGAGGTTTTCGTCAATCATCCAAATTTTTTTTTAACTGCCTCTGTGGTTTAGCGGTTAGCACCCTCAACTGCCTTCTCGAGGTCATGGGATCAAATCCCGGGCGGATATTTTTCTAATGCGAAAAAGTTACCATTTGTGTCTATCAATAACATTGCGAAATAATATTCTTAGCGATTTTTAAATAAGTAATGGCGCAAAAAAAATAAAATAGGTGGATTGCCGGATCCGTTTACAACTGGTCTAGGTGCTATTAATTGATTATACACTNAATCCCGGGCGGATATTTTTCTAATGCGAAAAAGTTACCATTTGTGTCTATCAATAACATTGCGAAATAATATTCTTAGCGATTTTTAAATAAGTAATGGCGCAAAAAAAATAAAATAGGTGGATTGCCGGATCCGTTTACAACTGGTCTAGGTGCTATTAATTGATTATACACTGTAAACAAACAGTCACGTAAAGTCTAACACCCGATGTTTGAGATTGAGACTACCTCTAGTTCCGTAATGGAATGTCGTGGGAAAAGTTTATTTATCCAAACTACAAAATTTTATTCCAAAAATATTTCTTTTCGAAATTACACTATCCACAGTTATAGATAATAGCACTACAATGAAGAAATAATTACTAATTTATTAGCACCTCATATTAAAGAGAAATAATTGATAGGTATGCAGATGTTATTGTTTAAAAAAACATAAATAAAAAATACTTTAACGACTCATCATATCTAATATTTTGACGTGTTGTTTTATATAATGAATACCACAAACAATACACCTTTCCATACAAACCCAAGCATTAAAATTCCATTAGAAACTCCCCTTTTTGACATTTCGAGACAGGTTATTAAATTAATAATAAACCTTTTTTAAAAATACTGATTAAATCATTGGGTTGGCATTTCAGAAAACACCACGTGAAAATAATCACGTTGTTTGAAATTAAACCCGGACAAAGTCGAAATGCATTAATCAATTAAATTCTGCTGCAGTATCACTGCCAATTAATCACCTGTCCAATTTATAAAAAAAATATGATGGGCTTGAATGACGCTAATACCTATTATTATGACATCACCGGATGAATTTCCATTATTCTATAAATGTTTTTGAAAAAAACTTTTTGCAATGAAAAATATCCATTTGTAGAAAAATAATTTCCATTATTAAAACATATAATGATTGGTAATTGATATTATTAAGTATCAAATTGTCGCCAATTGGGTGAAAGTTGTGCAAAAACCCGAAATGACTCAATTATCGGCGCCTTTGCACATACGTATAATTTGTTTCTGTTTGCTCCACACCATCGTTCGCCAATTTAATGATGATGGTTCATTGTTAAGTCCATGGTCATCATCATATTGCACCAATAAACTAACAGATTTCATAATTATATTACCTCGATACGAAGATGGTAAAATATGCATATGGAAACTACACTACCTATTGTAGGTGAATTGGAAGAATTCTAAACTGGAATACCTCTAATTGGTCTGATAAGTACGATAATTAGCTGCTAAACACGCGGAAATTGGGTTAGTTTATCATCGAAGAAGAACCGATGATGATTAATGTGCGCTCAATCAGCTAACGGTTCTGTAATCACATTTTTCGCACATTATAAACAAATTCAAATTAATTTCGCTACCGTCGAAAGGTTGCATAATTTTATAATGGGTAATTTAATCGTATAAATGGGCAATAACATATTTATGCTTTAATTTTGAACGAATTCAATTTATGCAAAAGGTAAATGCAGTTCAATGAACGCCGGCAAAAATATTTCATATGTCATTTCTCTCTCATACATAGTTTCTGTCTGTAGTACCCTGCATATGTTTTTTAGTTGCTTTGGCTTCGGCGAAATCGGTTTTTATGCTATACCCAACACAGAAAGAAATGCAAAGATGCTTATTGTTGCGTTTCCAAATGTGCAGCAGACTGCTTTGCGTCTTAAAGATTAAACCCTCTGTGTGATGTGCTGTGTGTGTTCATGAGAAATTTGCAATGGTAAAAGAATCTGGTTTACTTTTGTGGGTATTCCATCAATGGATTGGCATGCTACTCCGCTTCTTTCTTTCTTTCTCTCTTAAAAAGCACCACCAACAACACAAATACAATCAATTGAAATTCTCAAGAAATGCAATCTTTTGTTTTTATGTTGTGCAAAAGAGACCTTTAATAAGAAAGTAAATCGTTCTGATGAGGTTTTGCCAAGGTTGGTGTTGGCATTAAATGGACTTGTTTTACTTAAAGACAAATTACAAATTGCGTGTTAATGTTAATTCTTTACTCCTCGACACGAAGACTTCATAAAAATGTAATGAATTGTTGTTAAATGAAAGGATTTCATTTCCGTTTAACAGTTATTTATATACTAAAATATCTAGAGTTTTAACTACTGTTAAATAATTGTTTTCAATTACAATGTCCTTGTAAAGATCTTTACTTTGGACTATACAAAATTGACTTTTAAAAAAAAACTTAGTATAAATAATATGCAAATGAACTAAGCAATAGTCAAACTGTTTTAAGTACAATCAAATCTTAAAGCCTTTTGGTTTATGTTTTTCTGAATATTAATTCCTTAGATATAGTTTTGATGGATGCGAAAATAATACCTTGGTGTCTTTAAGTGGGTCAAATCCGAATATTCACAACAAACTACAGTTACCGTAAGTAATCTGATTACACGTTGAATAAGTAAATTCGCTTAGAGAAGCAAATTGAATACAAATAAAAAAGGCAAATCGCAATTACGAGAGCACCTTTGTGACGAGAATTTAATGAATCTAATGTCTAACTGAATCAGAAGTAGCTTATAGATTTGTTTCTAACTTACCCTGACGAATGAGAACGAGTGCAAATTTTCCGATTGGGTTTCATCCATTGTTGGGCCTTATTTTTATTTCTTGCTACAAAAATCAGAACAACACTTTTGCAAACAGCCAATTATTCTCTCATAAAGTCCATTTTAATCACCAATCAGTGTACAGTACTTTATGCAACACTTCACACACAATAGAACGGATTTTATGAGATTTTCAAAGCACTTATTCATTAATTTTACTTTGGCTGTTTCACAATATTTCTTTTTTGAATTTTTCGCAAAGATTAAAACTGACCCGTCGAATTGGCGCCGTTTTCCACTACACCTGTGTTATAATATTTGCGATCGACTGCCGCTGAAATTACAAACACTTTAATTTCCGCAAATCGCTGTTATCTGAAACGAAACAAAAACATAAAAATAAGTAAACGACTTGGAACTGTACTGTTTGCCCTGAAACAAAAACATTTAATTTGAATTAGAAATGGCCGTGATAAGGTGTCGAAATCTGATTGTGTTCTGTGATTTAGGACGATTATTCGATAACAGTTTATTCACTGCGTCATTCATTAATTAAACCTGCTTTATTGCTCCAAATGATAAGGCCAAACCCAATTTTATATCTGTCTACAAGAAAGGTGTTTTACAATTTGTTTTTTTTTATAAATAGTTTTAAATAAACACCTTTAATTAGCTTAGGCACATTAATTAAATTTTTGGACAACATTCAAAAGTGATAAATAGTTTATTTATAAATCGGAATCAAATAAATACTTTCAACAGAATATAATACGGTTATGTTTACAGTTTTGAGCGCATTAAGTGTCATAAATCTCTTATTATGTTATCAGCTTTTACATTTTATCATAAATAAATATTAATGTTATTGTACTTGTAATTTATAGTGAGAAAAATTTCCAGTGTGAAAAAGAAATATTATCTTTAAATAGAAATGGTAATTTTTGGTTACTTTTGTGATGAATTTTCTTTTGAAAAATATTCAACAATTTAGTCAAATGAAACAAGATAAAAAATGTAATCAATTTAACATAATACTCGTATATATAATTATAATCAAACTGGTAAGGGCGTAATTTCAAGTAATTAATATATAAAAATTAGTCTTTGATCCCAATACTCGAACAATAAATAATACCCTTCATTTTTTTAAAAATTTAACATCACAGTAATGAATAGGCAAAATACACCTGTTTAATATTTGTGTTTATACTCGTATAGAAGGTCATTTATTATTGGTTCTACGTGTAAAACATTTAAAAATATTTACAAATAGGTTATCGAAAATACTTTTAAAGTAAATGAAATTAAAAATAGTTTTTTACAAAACATATCCATGCCGATATGTTTAACAATGTTAATTAGCTGTGTTTCATACAAATATTTATTCGTTTATAAAAAAAAGCAAAATCATGTCTTTGAAATTCTAAAATTTTTAAGAAGTTTTTTTTAACTCTAATGAGGTGATCCCGCACTTTGACCTGAAGATCTATTCTGCTCTCTCATATCTCAAACTTTTGTTTGTATCTGTTCATTTGAACAGTAGTACTTGTATTTGAAAGATCCGGTTAATCTTTTTCGGTTTTGTGCACTCCATTCAAGCTTTGAAAACTAGTCTGAATTCGAACAAATAGTGTTAACTTCACCAATTGTTCGATTTGTTGAGGCCGGAGATATTATTTTTAAATGTATTTAAACAAATATTAATCACAAATTGTTATTATTAGTTAATAGAGGCAAATGAATTTTGAAAATAAAAAATCACTGCGTTTACTGGGATTTGAAAACACGATTCCAAATTAAGTGTCTAACCAACTACGCTATCCGGCCTCTTTAAGAAGGTTATCAAAAATATATTTGTCATTATAAATTTGAGTGATTTATATTGTGACGGGCACATCTCCAATGACAGTGATTATGGAACATACTCAGCAACTATTTTTTCGTCTGAATTCTCTCCCCAATTCCTCTTCCCAATTCCCCTTCGACTGGGAATGCGTCGAAAAAGCATATTTCATTTTTGCAAAGTGCAATGAGCTCTAATTAAGTTGTTATTATTTAGTCTACTATATTCTCGGGCGTAAATAAATTAACATTTAACTGTCCGCCGCGCGTTCAAATTACACAAACACATAACTTTTTTTCAGTCAATCTGTATATTTTATTTATGTTTTTGCGCCATGTCTTATAATTCGCTAGGTATAATATTTGGCTATGTTACTGATATGCACAATTAGAAAACTTTTTCCTCGCTTAAAAATAGCCACCCGGTATTCGACCTCAAAACCTATGGCGCTAATCAGTAAACGATACTGGCAGATATAACTAACCATAAAATCCTTTTCTTATATTGCATTTGACCTATGCTGCCTCCGTGAGCGGTGCTGAATGGAGGGTCGTTGGTACATATATCTTACCACCTCCTTGAGCATAAAAAAGACGCTTACGTAAGGAGGGGGCGGTGCGGAGCAACCATCACTCTAAGGAATCACGATGACGTATAAGGTCAGCGTTCATCAATATGTACATTCCATCCCTGGATGGATGAGAGCAAATTCTCCAAAAAAGATAAGAAAGCGCGATTAGCAGGAAAGCGACCAAACGATACTAGACAGCAAAAACGAAACAGCAACAGAAATACAATACGGTGTTGTCCTATTTCCTTAACATAAGGAACATTTGAAACCGAAAGATTTATTAGCAAGACAACATGTTCCCTCCTTGTATTAGGTTAGACCTTCATCTAGCTTAGTGTTGTGTTTAATCCCTAATACCATATTTTATTATTGAAAAATTAATTCAATAGGTATTTAGTACAAGATTTTCCAAAACCATTAGTACGAATACGTTTAAAATGAATATGAGTTAAATCTAATAATTTTTAATCTTACATTAGTAGACAACGTAATAATATGTAGGTTTGTGATCACGGAAAACAAACATATTGATTAATTAAACTGCACTAAAGAGCAGTTGCCTTTTAAAGCAATCGTTTAATAAACGCATTAAACCGGAACTAGAACCGGAAAGAGCCATATCAGGTGGACATTAATGGCTTGGGCGAGAGACTTACACAACTCCTTATCAGTTCTCTCGGTGGCTCTCCATAATTTTGTCAATGGTTGCTCCAGATTCGCAATTGATCGATAATCGGCTTATTGGTTATTTATCATAATTTTACAGCTCTGCTCGTTATCAATAGGCCTGAGATGTTTTCTATTTTCTATTAATAATCGTTTATTGGCAAACAGAGTGATGGCTAGAAATGGAAATCGCCATTATCAGCGATTGATGAGCGACAATTGATCCATAAATGGGTAATTTCCGATTGGTCAGCACACAGGAACTTTCTTTTCTAAAACAGAAATCTGGGTGGAGGAACGGAACCAAGTATTTAATCATCATTTTCAAATTAGTACCTATATCAATTGGTATGCTAATTGGCACCGTAGTCGATCGGATCTTTATGTAAAATATACTATTAAAACACCCATCGACATGTAATGAAGCTAATAGAGGAGGTAAATGGAAAATTTCCCTTGTAAAACATGTAAACAAATAATGCAAAACGAAAATGGAAATTCGCGGGTGCGGATCGATTGCATATTAAAAATAAGGGGAAAGGCGAAGCTACCTTTACAGTTCCGATATTGTGAATATATTTTGCCAATCCCAAGCGATATTCAATCGGTATTTTCCTTGGTATATATAAATAATTTACAATGATATTTTTAAACAAAAAAGTTAAACAAACCTCAAAGCAAATTACGAAGAAAATTTGCTTATCAAGTCACCAACAGTATTTTATGAATAGGTATTTTAACAGAAACCAAAACAAAAATATTAATTAGAGCAAAATATTGATAAAATAACGATTTTCTTAATAAACTCGATATAGTGTATCAACTGTTTCCATATTTAGCCTAAACTTATTGTGTTATTCTTATTCGGAAAAGTTAAATAGTCCATTATTCAACCATTGACGTACCTCTCGGGGCTGTTAAGGATAAAATCTACCGTCTCCTTGCATAAAATAAAAAATATTAAAGAATCAAATTTATTTTTATAAATTTTTGCAACTGCCAAGTAGATAGTATAATAGCGACAATTTAAGAGTAATACAATAAGGTGATTTTTTTTGATAAAATTAAGTCTCAAAAGAATTTTATATAGAAATATCGCATAATAAAAATGCCGCCCCCAAAATTACCTCTTACCCCTTAGCTACGCCAGTGTATTCAATTGTCATTTCTGTAATTGTCACGTGCAAGATTTCCCAAAACAGACCAAAACTTCTCGAACATCAAATCACTTATCTTTATGTACTCTTTGGTATCTATTTTACAATAATAGAAAGATATTATGATGAATATTAGAAGTTTCCGTTTAACAGATGAAAACTAACATATTAAATACTGTCAAGAGAAAACGTTCATACAATCCCCGGTGGACAACCCATGATCCTACAATCCTAAACCTATCCTCAAACTAACCAATTGGAACCCAGACTAACAGAGCGACTCTTATAACACCCTACCAAACCTCGATACGAAATGTTTCCACCAGTGGACAAATGAAGGAGACAGGTCAGAAAGGGAGGTTAGTAATCGGCGTCGTAAGACCAATAATCGATTATAGAGGAACTCCTTGTATGTTTGTGAGCTATAGCTCCCGAGTGTCATGATAAGTTGACCCTTTACTGGTAGCAGATTCCCGAAGCAAGATTAGATGGATGTCTAAAGGTATTGACAACTTATTTTGTAAAAGAGTGTAAAGTTTGTGACGGATAAGTTATCTTTTTATTATTTTAGTTATTTAATAACCAATTATTTATTGGTTAGCTGACGAAGACCCGTTCGGGGGTTATAGCCCTTATTCATATATAAAATATATAAATAAGATAAAGGTCCAGATGCACGAAACATGTCATTAGGTGTATTTGTAAAAACCAATATCAAAGAAAAATAATAAAAATAAATTCTCCAAATGTGTCAAATTCGTGATTCGGGAATGCGCTACCATTTTCTTATTATGTCAAGGGTAGGTATTAGAATAATTTCAATCACAAAATCAATTAATTATTTAAGTAATTTTAATGCATTTAAATTAGAATCTATAATAATTAGCGAAATTCTATTATTAAAAAAATTCCAGCTATTATAATTAGTTTTACAAAACTTTTGGATTGATAAGGCTTTGGATAAGTACAATTATTTTATATTTATGATTTTTTGTAGATATTTTGGTGGTAATATTAAACAATATATCAGTAAAATATGGGTGTGCAATTTCAAACACGTTATATTTTTTTTTATTTCATATTTGTATAAAAAGTTGCGATTTCCTGTACGAGTACAATAGACAAGATCATAAAGACCATTATATAAATAGTATACATTACAATCCTCTTTTACATAAATATGCAAATAGCATTGTAAATTTTTGGAAATGTCGATTATAACACTGTAATAAACTTTTATAGTTGGTGCTAATCATTTGAGCGGATCTGTACTTTAAATGGGCAATGAGTATCGGTTTTATGGACGGACTCACACGTATGTAATATCGGAATTCAATTATGGTTAAATGCAAATTGAACGAGCCGAGTACTTCATTCGGAAAATATTTTCATGGTTGAATAACAAGAGGTGGGTAAATGTTTGTTTATTTTCTCACCGACGAAATCAACAAATTCCATTTTCTTATGTGCCGCGCTTTAATTCGCCATTCAACAAAACACTGCGCAAAATAATTACTCTAACAGTAGCAGTGCGGTTTGGTGGCGGCGGCGTCGGTTACGAAAATTGGTTTAGTTTAAGGTGTTACATGGCATCGGACTTTGATATTTATTCAAATGAAAGAGAAAAGATAATTTAAACTGGAGTAAGTCTTACTATACAAACTCTTTGGATTTTGAATAGCTTCAACTGTTGATTTCACACGAGATTTCTGCAAAATTTAATATGCTCATTTAGTCACTTCATATTGTAGCATTGAATTTTCCATGTTGCTGTTGTTAATGAAGAAAGCTTACGAAAAAATGAAAGGTACTTGTAGACACTTTTATTTACCCAAATTTATAGCGTCGATTTAAAACCCCAGATTTATTGCTTTGTTAAATGGTCTTCATAATATTTGTAGATTTTCAGGTGTGATTATTTTTAGTTCGAATTTAAGATATTAAAAATACAAACGAACTCAAAACAAATTTAATCAAATAGTTCATTTATATTGTATAACAAATGTTTTAGTATGTATTAAAGTCTTGCCTTAATTATTAAGTACTGTTAGTTCCTACTTTTATTCCAAGTATTATAATTTTCTACGAAAAATAATAAATAAATAATTTTGAATGGTTAGTTTGGAATTATATTGTAGTGAATAATTTCTTTAATTAATCAGAATGAAAACAATTATTCATTAAAATAAAATATTTATATTGCAAACAGACAAAACAAGTATATTTTACGAATAAACTTACTTATTAGAATTGGAACCGAAAGCCAATTAACCCTGTAGAATGTAATTATTAACAATCCAATGAGATGATTCAAAACTTCTATTTTTCCAATCAAATATACTACGAGTAACTTACGCAACACTAATTAACCTCTTGATATTACAACGTCTTAATTGAACAAATCTCTCTTAGCGATTCTGTTCCAAATAGATAAATCAATCAAAATTGATCTAACAGTACAGTTTTTTTTGGATATGCGGTAATGGGATGACCTTTAACACTGCAACGTTTATTATGTAAGAAGTGTTTCGTCTGATAAGGTCAATAAGTTATTCGTGGCAATGATTTATTACCGTGGTAATATTACAGCTAATAAAGGTATAGAATGGACCACAACTAATCTAATGATTGTTTCCGTTATAAAGCGTGGCAATTCGACATGTGAGTATATATAAGAACGTTTTATTGTGTCTATTGTGGATCGAAAATGTGGGAAAATTGCGATCGTTGTCCATTATTAACAAGGGCTAGAGTTAGCGGATAGAACCAAACGAGGCGAGATCGATTTAGAACTGATCGGTCCGTTACAAAGAATGGATTGATGCTAGAGTTTTCACAAGGTGTTAATACGTCTCAATTCATATAAAAATCCGAATAAATTGATGTCTAATTTAAGTTTTATTGAATTCTTCATAAAAAATTTTTTAGACCGATCTTCAACATCAGAGTTAATGTTTGAAAACCATTTAAAGTGTACAAAACACTTGAAGTTTGTACGTTTAAACGATTGATAATTTCAAATTTGGATGATTTCAAGGAAACAATGCATTGTAACTAGAAATAAATTAATGATATTCAATTATAATATGGGAATGGCATTTCTAGGATAAACATCGGTTTAGATTTTTTGTTTGAATTATTTTTCTGCCACATCATTTAAACAATAGGATATTTCCACACTTTAATACAATCGTAAGGCTCTGATTAAAGCTAAGTCATACCGCACCAGATAATCCCTACAATCATTATATAGGTGACGTCAATTAATTCGTATTTACCATATGGAGAATAAATGATAACGATCGCACTAGTATTGTTGTTGTTATTCGTCGAAAGTTCGTGCACCGCTATTCTTATCTTTTATTGTCGTTCCATAGAATTGTCCAGAAACGGAGGTCTAAGAATTAATCCAATAGCGGATATGCGACGGAAAAAAGAAACCATTTTATTTGCTATGCAAATTAATTCGACGACCAACCGGCGAGACACTGCATGCACAGGATGCTTTACATATAGACTCCCAGCGGAAAGCCATCTCCAATCTGATTATCATGTAGAACAATAAATGGATTTTATTTCAACTCATTGTGCTTTTGTTCATTTTCAAAGAGTTACAGTGATTTAAACTAATTTAGGAACATTAAAATTTATTCAGATCATTTGAAAATTTTAAATTATTTAAATTTAAAAAAATGTGTTTTAGCAAATACTGTTTGAATATTTTCTTTTGAAATGTTCAAAAGATCTTATTTTATATAAAAAGATATTGAAAGGTTTTTATTCAAAGATTAAGTGATTAAGAAATCACAAATTTAAATGAAACGCAATAATTAACTTCGGACAAAAAATTATCTTCTGAGTGAAAAATGAGCTGCCAATTAATTTTTATTGCCGAAAATGATCTTATTAGTTTTGTCCTTGATTTTTCTAATTAACTGTAACATAGTTTTTGTAGCAAATGTGATACATTCGAAAGAGAAGGACTTCACTCCCTTCCTGTCAAAGAGATTGGTTTTGAAATGATAGAGACTTGCCCCCAATGATTGTGGCACAATTCTTTTTGTCTCTCGCTCGCCTTGAATTTTTATTTCAAGAATTGGCCATTCCATCAGTGTCAAGAACGATCACACCCCATCAATTAACGCGAAAAGAAGTTCTGGCTCCGGAATGACTCGCTGGTATTTCTGTGTTTTGATATGTATATTATTATAATACGATCAATGGTTTGGGTACGGACAAAATACAAAGGTGATACAGATTCAAAACTGGCGAGGGACCGAGATCAAAGAAGTTGAAAAACAAGCGAAGAAGAATGATGATTGCTTTTTCGCAAGATCATTTCAATCACTTGGGGAGGATTATAATGCAAATGAAGCCATGTCCTCAATCGATCATTTATCGATTGGCAAAGATCGCGGCTTGACGAACGAACGAACGAACGACTCTGAGAAATTGGACTGACTACAAATTCAAATTACACAAGACAACGAGCAACTCGTGCCATTAAACTAAACAAGCGATCTTCAAGGTCGGCCACAAATCTATATCATTCAGCTATTCTTAGCTTAAGACAAAACCCGGTTTGTGTGTTTCACAACCCTTTTGATCGCCTGTCAACTGCCCTCAAGCAACCGTGTTTTGAAACTAATGAAATATTCCATTCAATTAAATATGATCACCTAGACAGGATTCTATAATTATCGCGATCGAGTCGCAAGATATGACAGGTATTTCTACTATGGTGGAATATTAATTGCGTTTTTCCCTTTCTCATCACATACCACACTAGAGCCGAGCAAAGGGAATAGGTTGTTTTAACGGAAGCAATGAATTATAAGGTGATCGTAATTTTAATTTTTATTATAAATACAATGTTAAGACAGACTAGTAAACAAAGATCATTATGAGACATGGAGATAATAATGTGAAATTCAGTCTTTGCTTATTCATGGAATTGTTCTATAGACGATCGATTTCGAATTACGATCCTCTCTGATAAAATGTTAAACAATTTATTTTCGATTAATTGAAATTTCTAATCTCAGTTACCGTGTCAGTCAAGTCTTTGACGTCTCGATCGTCTTTTGTCTGATCGTTTAATTGGGCCATGAAATTGGTAAACTAATCAATTTTTCGTCTCTTTAACAAATCGTTCCAAATTTGGTTTTGGTTGGCAGATATGTAAAGTGTTTTGTTTTTGGCGAAACGAATTTCAATTAGAAACGCCCAATTTTGATAGAACAACGATCCACCTTTGATTGGCGGCATTTTGGGACACTGTCAGATCGTCATTTCTTTCTTAAAGAAGAATACATGGCGATCACTTAAATAAGAAGTAGAAATAACAGACAAAATCCATAAATAAATGCATCTCAATTTAAGATGAATTGAAACGGTTTTCGCTTCGACGTTAATTCAATAGTATTAAAATCACGGTAATAATATTAATCATCATCATCAGCAGTAGCAAAAGCACCACATATGGAGTAATGGTGAATAGACGAAGAAAAGAGCAACACACAAAAGTAGTAATAATGGCAATAAATAAATAGACGAAAAAATGAGAAAGTTTATCACAACACAACGGAGCTACTTTGAAAACTAATTCAGTTTTTCATCAAGATTTCCAATGATGTTCGGCATCTTGGGTTTGGAAATAATGAGAAGAATCGAACACTGGACTATCATTTACCTGCATTAGAGTGGCCAGAAGACTATTTAGAGGTATTAATCCAATTTCGCACGGATAATTCGTATGTAAAATCCAAATCCAATTCGATCCGATCGATTTGTAATCCTATACTTTGTGTTGTTTTGTCGTGATTTTAGCACAGAGATTATCACTGCTGGCCCTTGAGCCTTACACGATTCCCCACTTTGAAAAAGAAATTTCACTAAGGCGGCTCACTTCACATTATTGAAACAAAACCGCAGTAATTTCCATTAATTTGGGAGCAGAATATTACTTGAATGCACTGCAATTCTTCACATCCCCGATTTACGATCGTTTTGTGCTGATAACAGGCACGTCACGTTTGATGGACAGCCACCATAAACAAGATATAATCAGCCCAATTTGTAAAACTCGAAAGCACAAAATACGTCAAAGAAGAAAAACATTGAAGCGAAAGAAAAACACACCGCTACTACGATCCGACGCGTTCCACTGTTCAAAGCTAACTGAAATTGTTCCAACTGGAAATTTAAAAATCGCGCTCGGCGTCGAGACTCGGGACCAGGTATAGTAGACATGAGTTAAAAGGTAACAACACAATTAACTGGTGATTCAACGACACACACGGCGAATGTCGACCCAACTGATAAAGTGCACAATTTCACCATTCATGGACGAAAATAAGAACATAGAACCTCGGGTTTTTCAGTTCTGATAAGAGCAGAGGTGTTTTATGATAGTTCTCTGCCTGGCTTTTAGCTGCTGCAACCCAACGCCATTACCAGCCACCATTAGACGCAAAACAATAGGGCACATAATGTACCAGTAATTCTACATCTATCTTCCAATTGCATTGTGATATTTTTCGCTTTTGTATGCGTTTTTCTGGGTTCTATGGAATCGTTTTGAATTCTTTGTGCACAGAACATAAATAACCCTTGAAAGCACCACATGTTAATTAAGGTGCAGCTGAAAAGATTGTCAATGCTTTGCGGGGGTTCCACTTGAAAGAACTCAATTGATTGAGCATTATTATCAGTCACCTTCAGTTTTATTCTATAACTTTTTTTTAAAAAAATTGCTCTTAGTCATAAATTGAAGGTCTGTGAGCAATTATTTATCAAGAATTCAATAAAAATGTTTCGCGATAAGTATTTATAAATACAAATGTAAAGATTTTCGTTTCATTGTGATATTGATTTTTTCAGATTCCTTATCTTTGTTATTATTTGCATAGTAGTATTTTGTTGTGAAATAAAATGAGTTGTATGTGCTTTTAAAGGTTAATATTGAGGGAGAAATTAAATTCCAATTGTGAAATAATATTATTGGAAATTAAATTTGAAATTAAAATACTCTTATTTTAAATGTTGTAAAATAGACGTTTATAATTGCTAATCTTTATACAGAAATATTGTTTTTGTGTTCTGATCATTTCATTCGTTCTTAAGAATTTGCGAATAGTGTGATAAATGAATTGTAAAAGATTTTCAACAAGTGGATTTATGATATTATTATAACTAGTACTCTTTTAACAATTCACTGAAATTGGTAAAATTGACCAAAAATATGTTTTTGTTGTAAATATTTCCAATTGGCCATTGATAACATATCATATGTTAGTAACTTTAAAATTTTTGCTTTTTATTCTTAGAATCGGTTAAATAATGGAGGATATACAGTCGTACATATGCGCACATTTGTGTTTTTTGGGCGAAAAATCAGCCACAATTACAAAAATGAAAGTTGTCAGATTTTAATGAATTTTTCCCATATTATTAGCAAAGCTATTCATTTCAACAGTTGTCAGGAATTATTGTTAAAAAATAAATAAATCGTTTATAGGTTGGAAATAAAAACAAATAATAATTGTACAATGTAAATATTGTGAAATATATTTATGTATATTGTGAATCATTTAATTTGCACGCAATTTATTTTAAATAGTCTTTATAAGAATTTGATATACCTTGTTATATTTTTATAGATTAGATACTGCTATCATTTGAGATATTAAGGGCTATCAAATGAATCATAATTTTGTATGAATCATATTATTGAAAATGATAATTACGTAGAAATATGATAACCAGTCGTCTCCATTAATTATGATATTTGATATTTTTATTGTTTTATATGATTATAAATATTAATACTTATTTTTTATTTCATTTGACTGTGTATATAATATGTGTTTTAATTTATTAACGAGTATTGCAAATATTTTATTAACCTAAACAAATTTAATAACACATTTTCCAGTTCTATTGCTCCCATGAAATCGTTAAATGATAACTTGTATAATCTATATTCTTTTTAAAGAATGACTATCAGTGCAACATTTTTACATAATTTGTATATTCCAAATTTAACTGACAAGTCGAAACTGACTGTACATATAATTAACAACAAATCTCTTCTTTATAGTGCCCAGAATTATACTGCCCTAGTGTGCAGTACTAAACGGTGGGCCTAAAACACTTTTATCTTATGCCATCCTAATCCTTTTCTAGATCGTTGAAACGAATTTATTACATTGAAATACTTTATCAATAGCAATAATATAACCAGAACCAGAAATTGTGATAGGCAGGGATTGCTTGGGCGATATACGAGGATACGTTGAGAATTAGGATTATAATTTCCATACGCGCTCTGTACTTAACCTATCAAAACCCATTGCAGTTCAATTATAATTTTATTTATAATTATTTAACACTAAAACTGCTCTGATTTGTATTTTAAGCTCTATAAATTGATAAATTATTTCGAAAAATGATAAAATAGTATAAATTTATTGATTTCTAAAATAGTATGGTTTGGGTTGAATACGTCAAGTGGTTTGTTAGCTACAGCGCGTAATAGTCCAAAAATTCGATATGTCAGAAAATATTATCCTAGATTGTGACTTTATTAGCAGTTCTATTAAGTCAATATTATTATCCAAAGATACACAAAAAGGATAGTTTTCGATTGTCATCATTACTTTATCTGAATTCGATTTTTTTTTTCAAGATCAGGGCTACTGGTAGCTTACTATGACATAGCGATCCAATTTTTCCGAGTTCTTGAAATATTTATTATTATTATTCAGGGTTGTTAGGCATCAAAAGAAAGCTACTGATAGCTTACTATGACATAGCAATTCAATTTTTCCGAATTCTTGAAATATTTCGAAATGTATAACTATCCTCATCATTAGATTTTTTTAAAAAATACACCATAGTGGAGAAAAGGGGGGTGAGTTTATAGCGCTGACCAATGAAACAAGTACGTTTTTCCGAAATTTCATAAATTTTTTTAAAGTATTTGCAATAATTTTTGAAATACAACTGTGATTTGTCAAGAGTAATATTGCATGTAAATTTGAACTTCATTCGACATCTGGTTCTAGAGATATCAAGGAATTGTGGGTGCGTCGCTATATATGCTTAGGTTAATTACAATAAATCTATTTACTATTCATTAGGGTATAGTAAGAGTACGATGCTTTCCCAACTTTAAGGAATCCGCCTAGATCAACATCAAATACTCTTCCAGCTTGAAGTTGGATCTTCATATTGGCTCTTCTTACCAAAAAGATGATGTACGGTTTTATCTGCGGAGAATATTGATTCGACAAATGCCATTGGGAGTAAAATGCGGCATCTGCAATTTTCAATCCTTCGAGCATAGTTTCATTTGCGTAGAAAAATACAACGAAGAGTTGAAAGGCCGCAGTAAGTCCATATAAAACGGCATGAACAAACTGTATAGAAAACACCGAACTCTGTAATAATAAATATTTTTTTTCAGTTATAATTAATATATAATATATACAATCAGTTTTACCATTGATAGTTGAGTCAAAAGCATGCAAATCAGAACTGACATCCAAAAGTACTGCACAAAGAGGATCCATGTTAAAACGTTATTTGATTTCTTAAAGAACCTGAAAAGAAACTTATAAAATACCTTCTATATTTTTAGAAAAAGAACATTACTCTAAAAGATCAACAAGTTGATCAACAATGTCTTTGAGACGTCTTTGAATTTCTTTGGTGATATCTCTCTCGTTTGTAGATCTATCGTTGGCGAGAACATAGCTCTTAGCATTTTCCCTCAAACAAAGCTAAAAAAGATTTCAGTTTATGTTATAGAATATATAAATAAAAAATAGTCTTACCAAGTCGTTGCATAAAACTTCAAATTGTAGAGCAACACCCATCATCCAGACCATGACGAACATATCAAAATTGAAAATCACATTTCCATAAAGAGCAAGACATAGCCATTCGTAGAAAAAGGCGATCTAAATGAAATATATAAGTATATAGAACTTAATTAGTTTGAACACTGTTTTTACCATACCTCATAACCTGGAAATGAATCTGTATTGAATGGGAAGTAAGCCATCCAAGGCAGAACTCGAACTGGCTTGGAACAATCGAACTCGGAATCAAAATCGATTAGAGTTTCGTTGAAATTGCCAGAGCAAAAAGTGTTGAACTGACTTTTATTAGTTAAGGTCTTTGAAATAGAAAGGGCACATTGGAAGTTCATTGTCAAATGCAGGACCAACCAGAAGCTAATTATGAATTTTCGACTCATGTTAACATGGTAATTTAGTCTCTTTTTGTAGAATTCATCATCAGGACGATGGAATGGGGGCTTCTCCATCTGCTCAAATAGCGGTCGGATTTCATGTCTCTTTGAAATTCTATGAAGATTTTGTCAATTATAGAATATAACATAGCTTAATATATTGAGTACTTACAGAATGTACACTTTGATCAATCCAATCGATTGTTGTCCAGCATAAGGAACGAATCCGGAAATGGCATCGACGTCCACATTTTTAAGATTAATAAACAGTTGAATAATTTCCTGTAGCAAATAGGAGCCTAATAAGCCAGAGAAAACACTGTACATAATATAACAGATGGACCCAAACGAAACTGGCCTAGAAAACCACAAGTTAAAATTAGTTAAAGGCCAATGATTAAATTAACCGCCCTTACTGTCCGTAATAGGGTGACCAGACTCCAGCGAACTGGAACACGGCTAGAAATATTAATTAGAAATGATTGGAAACTAAGTAATTGTCCTAGTCTTACCTGTAATTGGGCGAAACAAATCCCTTGCTCGACGCATGATGAATGAGTTTGAAAAGGGCAGGATGTGGTTTCAATTTGAACTGTCTTCTTTCTGAACATTTTGTTAGTTTAAAATAATAATGTTTATTTAATTTTATTAAAATAATTACGGTTTTCCGAATTTTAGTTGGGAAAAGTTGTTAAAGGAAAAGTAATGACCTTTAAAATTACACTTAGATTATCGTCATAAGGGTATAATAGGGCATTGTGACTTACTATTTTAGAAGACCATAGTATATTCTTATTATTTATTTACATACTAATGTACTACTTTATTCAATTTATGAGCTTTGATCAATTTTATTAGATTGTACTTTAGGCGTTTGTATTTATTTGAAAGAGCTATGAACTGATTATGTATTATGGAATATATATATACCAACAAATAATCTAAACAATCCATC
>JXOV01017389.1:0-11006 GCA_001014945.1 Clogmia albipunctata | reverse complement strand
AAAAATATACGATATTTTTAATAGATTTTACTGTACAATAACACAGAAAAATATTTCAATCGATTTTATTTAATTTGTTGACTTACAGTTAAAAAANCTAAATTTCCTTCGATTTTTTTGTAAATTTGTTCGTCAGGAGAAAAAATTAAAAATTGAAATTTAAAAAAAAAATTTAGATTATTGTCCCTATATAAACTGATTTTAAAAACTTATGCTATTTAATTGATAAAAACTAAAAATAGACCGTTTATAACCAATATTCACATTAATTTGGCTCTTTTAAATTTGAAACGTTTTGACAGTTCCTACCGCCATTTTATTGATAGATTTAACATAGTATATTATTGAACTTCTGGATATTTTATTATCGTGTTTTATATCAAAATCGTTGCACAGTTAAATACTCTTTCTTTTTATGAAATTATATAACGTTTTTATAGGATATTTTATAAAGTTATTCCCATTTTATGACGCGCAGTGAACTTCCTACTAATGAAAATTCTATATAGATATTGATATTGTACTTTTACAAAGAAACGACAGCCACTGCTCAAATTTTGGTATCAATTAAACAGCATCAAAAACTGCTCTGCAATGATCTCTTTAAAGCGGTATGGGTCTTCTTGTCATCATCGGGCATGGAGGCTAGAAAATAATCAGTCGGCTCTCGAAACTGATATATTGAACTTGACGAAATTACCCTATGTGGCAGTCCTGAGGGAAGCTATGGTTACATCCTTGTTCTCATGTGTGAAGGACATGCTTCTGATTAGGTTCATGTACTTAGTTGCATTTGACAAACTATAATAGAAGTATGGCAGATACTCGCTAGGAACAAACAGTAATATTCGTACTGGACTGGATAGCAACTGAATTAAATTAATGGTCGAGTGGGCTTCGTGATCTACGCAAAGTTTTTTTACCCCTGTTGTAACTGTGTTTTGATACCAAATGTTTAATTGGCAAAAGTCTCTTTATCACATCAGTGCTCTGTCTTCCAAGTAATTCTAGGAAATGCCTTTTTTACGGGAGTAACCACGTCTGCAAAGCTTCCCTATTTTTTGGATCTGATTTATCAATTCGAAGATGATTGGCATAATAGGTAGTGTTAAATACTAAATTGATACCGTTTTGTCTTTCATCAACAGTTTTGTTATGGTATGTTTAGTGGTTGCTTACTTAGGCTGCATTTCGACTCACATTGAGGTACTCTACATTGACTTATCTAAATAAGTTGTTTATTTCTTTCATATACTTTGAATTATTCCTATTCACTTTCCAATATATGGCGCGCAAAAGAGTTCTTATGTATTCAAAATAAACATTCCGAAAAAGTATGGTGTCATAATAACATAATAATCCAATGGATGGACTGATTGTATCCGTTAAGAACTGTTCAAGTTGATAATAATTTAGCACCAATTCACTAAATATTATATCAATGATAAGGTAACAGCTTCCGCTCAGCGTGTTACTCACAAAATATTAAATGGGGTTTCTTTTTCAAACTTCTTCTTCTTTTCACTTTTGTCCCATTTCGATTGGGGTTGGTTTTTCTAGTACGCTATTTTCTAGATTCGCGGTTTTAATGCCCTTATGGTTTCCATTGTCATCTGTGCTGTTTTTGGTACACAACATATATTAAGACTGCGCCACCGAGACGGCTGCCGGGGTCTTTGTCCGAGCCCCATATAATTTGCTTGTATGGGGTCCGGATGGTTTGTATGCAAACTGTCTCGGGAACCCATCATATAATACACTTAATAAACTTAAACCGCCTAGAGTCAATTTCATACGAATTGTTCGGGCCCCATATAATGTAGTGTATGATACCCGGGCGTCCGTATCGGTGGCGCAGCCCTATTGATGCGTCGTCGCTTGGGTAGATTAGCTTTGATTTTATTTTTGTCCGACTACTACTTGACATCAAGACCATTCCTCATTTAACTAGAGCTGTTCTTGCTGTCGTTGTTCGTAGGGTTGAATCTTCTACCACTTAGATACCAGTATAACCTGCCTGATACTGGAACTTAAATTACCGTTCCCTCAGTAGTAGATAGTACTCGCCAATATTTCAGACCCCTTACTCGTTTGTTCACTGACCTATGTACCTGCTGGATTATAACACAACATTTTCGCAAGTTGCTCAATTTAACGTCGCCCACCACGTGAAAGTGAGAGTAGGAGTTAGAACACTAAGGGTGAAATGAGATATAGTGCCCCATGTTACGCATATGTTCCCATTTGAACGAAATTTTTTGTTTCTCAACAAGACCTACAATTTAAATTTCCACTATAATGTTTTAAACACAATGTTTTTTATTCGGAAATATCTCTTTCACTTAAAAACAGTTTATCTGATTAAATTAGAATGAAAAATAAAAAAAAATTAAAATTATAAATATTACATTAAAGGAACGGTTGACAACTCTAGTTGCATATATTAATCCTGTTTGCAGTGCAAAAATCCACCTCTCGGCTAATGAAATTTGGCGAAATTTCGTCGGTTGACATGGAAAAAATCGCGACGACATTCCGCTGATTCGCACGTAGCGCCAAAAGAGCGAACCCAAAGACGGAAATTTAATAACGAAATTGATTTAATACAGAATTTTCCAATTTCTGTCATATTATTCCAATTTTCGAAACCGCACAGTCTCTGAATAATAAATAGAATTATTTCGATACGGTGCTTCATAATGAAGTGGGAAATTAGATTCTAGCGGGGGAGAGGGAGGAGGAGGGGGTAGATAGACACAATAATGGGAACTCAAGGTAAAAATATGACTAAATTATGTTTCATTCTTTCTTTTTCGGGGAAAAATATTCCCTAATCCAACATCTTATGTCTTGACTTGCCAGACCACTTAATGAAACGGAATAATTTTCCATAAATTATTTAGTAACTCCTTTCAGACAGGAATTTTCAACTCAACTGAAATTAGATTTTTCTATTTTTACGCTTCATCTGTTCCGAAAGTTGACAATTTCGTGAAAATGATAAAAGAGAAAATGTCTCTAATATTATTGTCAGAACTTGAAAAAGAGTGTTTTTTGCAGGGAAATTTTGAATTTCAATGTATCATTTAAATTCTGTATAGCTGAAAAAATTTAAGATTTTATAAAATCAGAAAATTGTTTTATCATTTGAAAATAAATAAAAATTTATATATTCTTATTTACACGAGCTCACACAGAACATTTGACTCCATTGAATAAACCCATTTCAGAGACCATTAAAATTTCCTATCGATGTAATCGAGAAAATGTCGATAAATGCCTTTTAAATGCTTAATAGTTATTTAAACAACGTGTGGTAAAAATGAACCATAATTAAACTCGAGTAGAGATACGAGTGTTTAATTATGTGGTTTTCCAACCAGTTTTTTACAAGATTTTATACAATTCGCATATTTATTAGCAATTTTTCCACCGAATATGAAGTAAAGAATAAGAAAAAAACCCAGCACTAAATTAAGGTCTAAACACTTACAATTACTTGTCAAGCGAATAGATCTTTTGCTTTCAATTTTTCAATATATCACACAAATAGAGCACCAAGCACTGTATAACTTATATGCACGTGATAGCCTTTATCATTTAAACCACATTTAGAAACCAGAACCAACATTTAAGATAAATTTTTCTTTTTGTCATTGTAATATCTTTAGATATTGGTATTGGGAATGTTAGTGGAATACTTCTCTGTGATTAATTTCCAAATACAAACACTTTATTTACTATTTACAGGAGTTACTTTAATGGTTGCAATAATAATAATTATATAATATTGACAAGGGTTTCATTGTTGCGATTAATTGAATTATTATCCGTATTTGATTATTTGAAATGATGTCGCTAACGGACATATCAGTCATATAATTAGAAAAAATAAAATTGATTAATAAGTCAAAGTCTACTTTATGATAGAGACATGAAAAATGTCAAAATATAATTTCATTCTAAGTTACTTGGATTGAAAATTAATTTTTAGTAGTTGAATTTTGGTACAAAGTACTAATTTTGTGTATTTACACGATTGAGAACTCATAGCCGCAATGTATAGTTTTAAAATTTCCGAGAAGTAGTTTATTTTGAAAAAAATCGTAAATACTGGTAAATCACAATTATGCCAGGCCCATTAAAACTGACGACCACATAAATTTGATGTATTTTTTCACGGAGGTCACACTTTATTTAAAATAAAAAAGCACTAGTGCTATAAAGAATTCTTTAAAGCACTTGTGTTATAAAAACGACTAAATTTGAGTGTCATGATATAAATTTTAAACAACAAAAATGAATAAATTGATTTTCATGTGTTTCGGCTCGTTTCGTCTGCCCGATCCTGGACATCCTGACATCCTGGACCGTTTTTCATTAAATAATAACTAAATATTGACTATGTAAACCATCAGATCAGCACACCAATAGCAAATTTATTATACTCTTCTATGATGAATCCTATAATATATTTCTCCACAATACCCTTTATATTACAGAATGTAAGAACTAGACCAATGAGATATTTTCCTAGGTAATAGTCTACTCTCAAGTGACACATTCTATTAAATCCCGATTACGCCAAAAATGGCGTTTATACTGTTTCTCCAAAAAAACGATTCAATTAGGCACTTGATTGAAAGCGAAAATATTATAGCCACTATTTTGAATAAAAGTTGAAACTAAAAATACTTCTACCATTTCATATAAACGGGTATCGAATTGATTAACTTTTGATTTAAATAGGTTTCCTCCAATTTCAATTTGTTACAATGTGAGCTGAATTTAACAAGATTTTGTGAGCTAGAGGAAAATGGAAAGGGTGGTTTAGAAACTGTAGTAATAATGTTCTCTGGGATCAGAAGTTAAAATGAGAAACAATTTGCTTCTGGGAAGAAATTATTACAAGAAAAAAAAAACAAAAGGAGAGAAAAGCAGAGTGAACTTAGATCGGCCGCAAACAGAGTAATTCTAATAGTCTGGAGAAGGAGTAATTCTAAATTGTGTTCGAACTTTGCGGCAAAGTTTAAATGCATCCAGGAGGAGCAGAAGTTGGAGCGCAGAACAAGTTCCCGGACTGGAAACTTGAGCGGCGCCACACGGTTTCGATCTCCACAGAAGTTATCGACAGAAACTTTGCCAATAATTGCATTCCTCAATTCCGGTCCTCAGTCTTCTGCCAATCCACAACAAATTAAGAGCAGACACTCCTCGCTGGGAAGTCGAACGTCATCTTTATAATTATTATACACTCGATTGGCAAATTAAAGCAATTTGTAAAGAGACTGGAAATGATTAAGGGTTAGATTGCGGTGAATTGCCAGTGGGAAGTTAGTTTTGAATGCTATTTTGGGATGAATACAGTCAGGAATATTTAATCATTTGAGCGAATCGTTTTGAAAACTCATATCAACTTTGAGTTATATTATAATTATGTACCTATAAACAAAGCCGCTTAACCTTAACTAAGTTGTCCAGATATTGGCAGTGTGACGTCATCGTCTCCGCTGTAATTAATTGTTTTGATTTTGTATGAACTCGAAATGAGGACTAGACACGTGTGTATTGTTATCTAGATACTATATTGTACCGAATTTAACACTATTTCTTTAAAATTTCAATACTTTTTTGACCAAATATGATTAGAGAATTTTTGCAATATTTTGCCTATTTCGGCTCAGAATAACGGACATTTAGCATATTAGAGCCATAGAATATTGTCTTGGGTTGTATTGATGATATATAACTACTTTAAAAGTCTTTTATCATAAAATTATCATTAATTTCCTTGCACACAGCGGAGTCGATGACGTTTCCACTATTACTACCACCACAGATCTGGATAATCTTATTGTTAAATTAGCGTTACCTATAAATTGATTTTTGTCATTGTCGCAGATTTTCGTTCTTTCTAAATCGTTTTCATAGCACATGTGCTTTTTCGTTATTATTAAAGTGTGACTTCCGTGAAATAAATCCAGTAAACTTTAAATAGATGGTAGTTTCGTTGTACTTTAACAGCATTTGTAGATGATTTAATAACACAAGGAGTTGTTTAAATTAAAATATAACGTGTTAATTGAAATGAACATATCGCATTTCTATTACTAACAAACGATTTTGTTATTGAAAACATTAAATAGTTTTGGCCATCATCCTGTGGAATAAGGTAACAAAACAAGAACAATGTGAAGAATAGAACTAAACTATCAATTTGAATTTAAGAAAACAAATTATACTTTACATTTTTATGTCTGTTTATTCAAAAGTGCATAAAATCTTGTACAAAACACGTAGGATAAACATAATTTAATACAAGAACTTCTATAAAACACTCGCTGTGTTCGTTACTTTAAAAAATCATAGAGTTTATTAATGCCTTATCTTATCGACTAACTTGTACAAATTACTATTAAGATGATATAGTCATCTTATCGAATATTACTCATTGTCTAGTGAAGTTTCTGACAACGATAATATACGTATACATAGGATTTTTCAAGATAAAAATATTTCGAATTGCCTAGGCAAAAGAGGGCTTAGATTCATCATTCGCGCCGCAGACTGTGCAGTATAGGCCTTGAAACTCAAACAGGGTATGCCCTACGCCACGGTATCTGTACCCCCGTGTATATCCACAACAAAGTGGTTCCACATAAATCGGCGGCGCTTTATCTTGGCGTTAACATGGACCGAAGGCTAACCTGGAAGACTCACATTGATGCCAAGATCAAGCACAGTCGACTTGTTTTTAACAGCCTTACCTGGACCACAGATAACTGGACAAAAATACCATTAGAAGCACGTGTTGTACTGTACCATGCCATGATCTTATCAATCTGGATGTCCTCCATGGAGCTATGGTCTACCTGATCCAAATCCCTTATGTCCAGAGTTGACCAACATCATTCAAAAATGATAAGAACACTGGATGGATCACCTTGGTTTATTAGAACTCACCAACTCCTAAGGGATCTTGAATTAAACATTAATTCCAAATACAAAATAATAAAAAATTGTCTCCAAAATTATTATATCAAAATTATTTCTGGAAATGTAAAATTATCGGAAATCAACATTTTTTTTTTTAAATATTGCTATAAATATTCATGCTCATAATAGTCGTCTATTATAAATTATCTATTTCGATTACTTTTATCTCTTTAAATATTTACAATTTTTAATTAGTTATTTTCTTGTTATTGAAAGTTTATTTTAAAGTAGTACTAACAATAATATTCTTGCCATTTACAAAGAATATTGTTAAACGAAAGTTCTGATTCGTTTTCGAAATGACTGACTCAATAAATGTTTTGGGGCGATTTTGCAAAAACGCTTTTTGCCGATTCGGTCAGAGAAGTGCATGGCCCACTACGACCATAAGTCACAAATGCGGTTTGTTGTTCGCAGCAGCTGACATAAATATCAAATTTAACGGGGCTCCATTTTTCAGGCTGCAGCCGCTGCTCTCTCTCGCTCTGTGCTATTATTAATGGGTTAAGCTTGCAGAACTGCTGCTTTTTTGCACGCCAATATGCTCCGGCCGAATCCTGAACTTAAATGTGTGAATTTATTGCAGATTAATAGCAATGGGGATTTACATATCGCCCGAAATGTACCAAAAACAGAGTTTTCCCCCATTTTATTGATTCTTTTAACCGAATTTGTAAAAGAATCGTGAATTTCGCAATTTTTGTGGAAATAATGGGTAGTAGAAAAAGTTCTGGTTTTTTAAATGGTTGTAAAAATAAAATTATAAAACACTACACCGCATTAAAATGTTTTTATATAAATATTTATTAATTTAAAAAAATATAGGATGTATTTTTTTTAAATTAATGAATTTATTCGGTAAATTGTGACGAGCCATCTCCAAAGGAAGGTAGTATTTAAGGCATCTATTTTCGAACGTAATGCAACACATCACTTCAGCCAACGACGTTCATCTGCTTAAGTGCTTATGAGACTTTTTTCTTTTCTTCATCGCTCTAAAATGCACTTTTTATATCTTGTATCAAATCAGGCTTTGTGTAATTGCGTATCAAAAAGTAGCCTCTTTTTAACACAAATTGGTTCTGTAACGTTTTACTGTTCATCACGACGTACGGTATTATTTCAAAATTTTCACAAAATTAATCACCAATTTAACGAAATTACATATTGTTTTCGTAACCAAATCTCTACAGTAGTAGTATTTTAACTTGAAAATTTTGTTGTGAGTATTCCCATCTTACTCTAATAAACTTTATCGTCTGTGATTTTAATTTTAAATATTTTATGGTGGTATTTCTATTTCTCTCCAATCAATTCAGATTTATTTAAGTGGTGGTTATCCTTCTAATTTGATTAGACTGTGTCTTACTTGATCAATAATTTGAAAGAGCTGGTGCGAACATTTTTATTATTAATTATTGATTAACGGTTTTTTTTTCAGAATTACACAAAGTAATGTTCCATAGGCATGTGAAATAAGTTATTACAGTTTAAAAGTTATTAAATTCGTGCTGTAATAAAATCTATTTCAACACTTTTATCGAAATATACTATTTCACAATCATAAATATATCAACTTCAAACTATGTGCGCGTTTAATTTCAAAGAAAACACACAGAGAACTTTTGACCCCATTTCAGGAACCATTAAGATTTCACATCGATGTGATCGAGAAAATTGGCGAGAGAAAAGGTTACAATACCCTGTGAAATTACTTTGTCTGAAGAAGATAATATAGATTTAGAGTTTATTTATAGATTTTAATTAATTATTTGATTAAAAAAACTTTTTTCTTCTTTGAATCAAGTATTTAGATTTGTTGTCAAGTAATATTTATCCGTATAATAAATTTCATTGTGCACTTTTTCCAAGGTTTTGTTCAATAATAAAGCAACACCATGAAAGTGAAATGGCAAATTTTTGGCTAGAATTATATTTATATTTTTACAAGGCACAAATACTATTGCACAAATCAATATTTTTAAATTAAAATTTTGTTAAAACGTAAATTTAAAGAACATTCACTACACAGCCATTATTGTATTGAGAACATCTTCAGCATCCTGTTTCAATCGTATTTTAAGGACAAAATTTCATTTTGAAAATCAAATGATCTTGTAAGACGACATTGTGTTAAAAACAAATGTGTACAAATTGTCAATTCTGTGAATGAAGAAAGTTAATAACTAAAATTGATTATGAATTGGACTATTAAATTTGTATGCAATGCAACATTTAAATAATAAGCAAAGAAAATAAAGATGAAATGGGGATTTGACTTTTTTTTAAATGGAACCCAACTAATTTGTATCATAATTACAAGACGAAACGACCTTGTTTCGTATGCATGGCGTGGTTTTAAAACCCAACAATTTTATAAATAACTTAGTTAAAAAAAATAATTATTAATTTAAAAAAGAAGAATTTGTTATAACACCCAATATAACCGAATTTGCAAAACAATCGTGAATTTTGCCATTTTGTGCAAATAGAAAGAGTGTGTGTTTGGATGGACTTTGTGGAGGCAGAATCTGATTAAGATTCTGCGGGGCGAGTTGGAAAGTAGGGTACTTACGCATACCGAGAACGAGGATCTAAGGGGGAAGGAAGGGCTGAGGGGGAACATCTTCTCTCAATGTAAATAAAATAAGTTTTGAAAAAGTCGGGACGTGACCATTCCTGCCAACACGTAGCCCTGGTAATAAAAATCCAATTACATGAACTGAGAGCAGACATGGAGAGCTTGAAAAATAGAAGGAACGACAGAGAGGAAAAAACTCATTTCCAAAGTAAAAATCCATTGCGAAAACAAATGCCCCACAGTTAAGTGTCGAATAAGAGCCTTTTCCTTTCAATCAAATTGCAATAGGGTCAGTGGAAATGGACACCCACATTACCAGTTGTTTTCCCGAAACACTTTCCTCCTTTACTTTTCGGGGTTCCATTACCGATTTAACAGCAAAATCTACTTCTCTAGTTCTTTTTTCGCACAAAAAGAGAGCGCTAAGCAAAAGTTCTTATCATAATATTGACTCGGGTGGCATAATACAACTTTTTACAACTACAAGTATTATTAACGGATCGCAATTTGTCATCTTTTGACTTAATACTTATTAAACACAAGATTTTCATTCTCCCTTCGTTTGGGTGGAATCTTTAATATACGAGTTCTAGTGGATTAAAGTGGATTCGTTAGTTACTGGATGATTTTTGTGGAATATTTACGGTATATTTGGTAATTTGATAAAGAAAAAAATGTTGGTTTTTATTTCAGCTTCAGATTTGAGTCCTTAATTGTAAAAAAAGTTTATTATCAGAATTAAATTAATTTTAAATTATTGCCCTTCAATTATTATTTGAGCATATATACTGAATTAAATGTTTTATTTTTAACAATATACGATTAACCATTAAAAAAAATTAAGTCAAAAGTAAGACATTTATAAAATTTCAACCATTTTAAATTCATGAAAATTAATAACGTAATTTAAAAATATAAAAAAATCGAAGAAAATTAAGTGCAACTAATTTTAACTAAGTAAAGTAAAGTTTACTATCACCTTTGCTCTTCCTGGTTGTGATTGATCATGTGATGGTTACAGTTACCCAGGGTAAGCCGAGAGGCATACAATGGGGCCTTACTGGTCGTCTCGAGGACTTGGACTACGCAGACGACCAAGCACTGCTATCTCACACCAGGGAGGAAATGCAGGACAAACTATTGGATCTGACAGCCACTGCAGCCACAGTGAACCTTAAAATAAACATAAGCAAAACTAAGGAGATTCGCTTTAATAACTCAAACACGGATGACCTAGTAGTGGGTGACACGCCCATAGAACGCGTATCACAATTTACGTACCTCGGTAGCGTCATAGCGGCGGATGGGGGAGCCACACTCGACATCAATGCTCGTATTCAGAAAGCACGTGGAGCTTTCGCACGCCTAAGGAAAGTTTGGGTTTCAAAGAAAATCAAGAGATCGACCAAGCTCAGTATATTCAACGCTT
>JXOV01017385.1:0-15707 GCA_001014945.1 Clogmia albipunctata | reverse complement strand
ATAAAGAGCAAAAAAGAAGGGAGATATTTGACAACCTAATATTAAGGGATTTAATATAAATTCAAATTTTAAAAATATAAAACATCTTTAATAATAAAATTACTGACATAATAGCTTTTAACTTTTTAGTTGTCAGATCTGATGAAATATTGCAAAAACCCACATTAAAGTAATGTGAGCTTTCGGCGAATTATTTTAACGTTTCCATTATTCTATTTATGTTCAAAAAGATAATAATCTGAAAAGGTTGATTTATTTACAGTCCAAAAACCGTGGTATTATGATACTCTTGTTCTAAGCATTGAGTTTGATTTGTTATTTTTAGAACTATAATTAAAGTGAGTCTTTTCTATTTCTGCTAAGAAGCGAATAGAAGCAGGCCAAGAGGGCGGAATTCTATTAGATTCGTTTCCAAGAAAACGATGACTGTGAAGTAAACAGGATAATTGTCCTTGTGTCAAATGTATCTATTTCAGTCGCTCGCTTCCTCTCAAGGTCTTCTACTAAATTTGACGGCAATAATACCCAAAGTGCAGAGTTCATGAAAATTGTCGGGTTCTGAATAAATCTTTCAGCAATTCAATGAGTTGTAAGCAGCCAACTCAGATAATTGTGCCAAACGAGTTAAAAGGCATTTACAAGCCGGTCTGGTTACATAATTTGAACGACGACATGTCTAAAGAAGACGAATGTTCTCATTCAAAGAGCGAATGAGATGCTGTGAAGAGGTTGGTTGTGAAAAATTGCTGTTTGCCTTTGTACTTTTTCTATTTTTCTCTTTTTTTCGCTAAATGTCATAAAGTGGGTATTTCTTTCTTTTTTAATTAACAGGAACGGTGTTTTTCGCTTTCGGCCAATAAAACTGGGGCTCTGTCTGGCTCCGTGCTTGTGACTTGTGAGGAAACATTAAAGTGATTCCACTGGTTGACAATAAAAATCAATTTCGCAACAATTCTGTCACGGAGAAAGGCAAAACACACAAAGTATTTGCTTAGAATCGCACTCAAGCCGTCTTTTTGAATGACTGATGAGAATTTGCGGAATTTATAGTCTCTTGGCAAATTGCCTCAAACGAGTAGAGTAACATTAAATAGACATTAACTACTAGCTATTAGCTGCCTTTTTATTAAACGCTTTTTTCTCTCTCTATCTCGTCATCTTCTTTTATCAACATCAAGGAAAATAATCCCACAGACAGAGCCGTTACTTTTAATGTGTGCGTAATTTATTAATCAAATTAAAATTTTATAATCAATTTCCGAATCTTTGATAAATATTCATTTATTAAAAATAGTATAACTCTGGGCAAATTTATAGGCCAAATGAAAGAGAAACCCAGACGCCAATTATCAAGGCCATGTGAATCCGAGAATTTGAGGCCTCAAATTTCTCTAAAAAAGTCCCATGACTACGGATTATCATCATTAATTATATTTCTTAAAGAATTTATTCAGTTTAACAATTAAAACTAATGATGAACATGTTTAAATTAGTTATTATCTGATTATTGATCTGCTGTTTATGCCTAATTAAGATAAAAGAGCCATCTCATCTTATTAGTTCAAATTTAAATTCAATATAAATAATACTTATTAAAAATCAAAAACACGGGCACAGTTTATTTTCATTGATGAATAACGTTTAAATTTAATTTCTTAGAAGAGGAATGATAAAACGGGATTTTTTTTAAATAGTCAGTCTTCAAAATAACACTCAAAAAATATATCGGTAATGAGTTATAATTAAAAGATATTTAAATTTTAAAAAAAGATGATTAACCATCAGTAATACTGATGTATTTAGTGTGTTAATGTAAAATTGGATCGACCTTGAATGAATTTATATTTATACTATAGTAATGATTGATCAGTAGTCTGATGCGCCATCGTATTTCCTTGTAGTTAAGTATGACGCGGTCGCCCATCGCCTCCTCCTGAGTCCTCACGTCAGCGTTTATATCGAAGTAGGAGAGGACATATGCGTAATCAATTGGCAATCGCACACTAGGGCAGTATAGGTTAGACGCAGTAAATGAGAGGGCATTTGTATTAAAATAGATATTGACAGTAAGTTAGGTAAGAGTTTATATTATATTTTGTGTGGATAATGTTAGTATGAATTGATAGCGATACAATAGTAAGTAATAGCAAATTAAGTTGTAGTATAATTATTAGCATTTGTTGTGCTTCCCAGTCCCACCTCTTCTTATCTCTTTTTCTATCCTTGGTCTAATACGTCATCAAATAACTTAGATAAAAAAAATTAAAAAAAGGGAAAGAATGTTCTTAGTATAAAGATACATGTTTTTATTTATGATGAATTTTATATTTCATAAAGTTTAAGTATAATTGTGGCAAAATTACACAAATAATAAAAAAAACAATTATACTTAACAAACGCTAATCGTTATCAAATTCCATCACTAGCTTTATACAATTTTTATATTAAAACTTCNTAGTATAAAGATACATGTTTTTATTTATGATGAATTTTATATTTCATAAAGTTTAAGTATAATTGTGGCAAAATTACACAAATAATAAAAAAAACAATTATACTTAACAAACGCTAATCGTTATCAAATTCCATCACTAGCTTTATACAATTTTTATATTAAAACTTCATCTTATATATAAAATTCTCTTGTTACGCTACGTTTGACCAAGTTCTTCTGAAACGGCTCCATCGATATTTAAGTAACTGATTTACATCCCTAAATATTAAGGGTGAGCAACTCCAAATTTTTCAAGCAATTTTTTTTAGAAACTGTTTCTTCCATTGATTATGATTAGGCAATATTACATAAATATGTATGTATGTAAGATTGGACCAAACAACCCATGAATGAGTTATAGTCCTCACTCATATATATTAGATGTATATGAATGATTACCGGTCTGATGCGCCATCGTGATTCCTTGGAGTGATGGGTGCCGCCCATCGCTTCCTCCTCATGTAAGCGTTTCCCCTACTTACTTTTTTTAATAACGGTTTTGGACTGGATATATGTGCAAACGACCCGCTCACGAGGGCAGTAAAATCCAAACACAGTATATGTAAGGTATGTATATTATGTTATATTATTGATAGACAGTTAGTAAGGTAGGGGTTTGAATTTTAATTTAGCTAATGTTAGTTTTAGTTTGATAATTTTTGTTTTGCAAGTTTATAATACTTATTTATTATACTTCTTCCATTATTTCATGTAAAATATTTTATTTATCCATTAGACACACGATTTCATAGAATTATTTAAAAACAAACATCAATTTTAATTGGCTTACCATTTTTATTAATGTGATAAATTTTGCTCAAAATTAGTGAAAGTAAGATGTTTATTAATTCAAAATATTAAATATGGAAAATATAATATTATATTTATAGCTTTTTAAGCTTTTAAGCATTGTAAAAAATTGTCTTTTGGAATAAATACAGGTGATGTAAAGTTTAATTTCTCGGAAGGTAATTGATGTGTCAAAAATTTCTTTTGACGACATTTGATTTGGTATAAAATATGTACATTATGTACAATATGAACAAATATGTCTTTAAAGAAAACAATTTTTCTCTGTACTTGAACAAACAAGAACTTTTACAGAAGAGCAGCTCTACTAATGTTACAACTACTAATTTTATTTTTAATATGGCAATTGTACCCTAAAACCCTTCTATTTTCAAAGAAAACTATTCACCGAAATTTTGAATGCAATCCTTTGAAGTGGAAGCATGCGAAATGAAAATTTGAATTTAATCCGGTGACGGGGAGGAAGTGAATTCGTGATCGTTTATCTCACCTGGATAAATGGAAACTAAATATTTGCGCCGGAGGGAACACTGAGGCAGTAGTATTGAATGGAGGAGAGAGAACAATAAAGGCGGTGTTGCTGGCACTGAATGTTTTATTGCACGTTGGATTGTGTAGTGTTCCGTTTGTGAATAACGAGACAGCCGAACCCTCTATCAGCGATTTACCTTCTTAATTACAATTGTGACATGATTTATCCCGTAGGGAAAGGTGAAACCCACTTGAATGAAATACAAATGAGAAGCTGCACTCGCAAAAATCGACCCCGTACTGCATTTCCACTTGTACAGCAAATTTGCATTGAATTAGCAAATATCTATTGTTTGCATTTAACATTTGGCCCTCCTCCTTCGCTCTATCTATCTCTCGCCCTAACTCTCTTGTTAATCTTCCATTCTCTCAAATTAATTAATGCAGGTGCACATATGTGATACAAAAGTATGCAAATGCGTCCTCAATTTGTTGGCACACAAGACCTGTTTGGTATAATTGAAAATGATAATGACCATGAATGTTTTCACATTTCCCGAGAATAATGGCACACAGAATTTCAATGTAGTTTTGCAACAATTGCACTCTTCGAATTGGAGATTCTATCCTCCTCCTTCTGCAGACGATGATATCTTCTGGGGATAACAGACAGGGAGGTCAGAAGAGAAAGGGAGAATGGAAGGGTTTTGCTTGCTTAACGAACTATGCTGAAGAAAAACTTTCTGCTGAGGATTTAAGTTTTCTTGTCAGTGTTGCTGCTTCCAAAGCAAACACTAATGGCAAAAACGAATACGTCTGCTCCTCTCTTGTGCTGCTGCTTTGATACTTTAGCCCCATGTAAAGTTATCCCGTTAAACGGACACTCAGTAATGAGCAAACAATTCTAATTCGTGACTACTCCCTAATCCGCTCTCTATCATTATTGATATAGCAGACGATTATAATTATGGAAATGGTAAGACAAGATTAAAATTAGAGAAAACATGTTGCACTAATGAATTATTCTTACTATTTTAGAAATGTTTATATTAGTCCTTTATTTATTGAATTGAAGTTTTGTTTTTGATTTCATTTGATTATTTGTATTTTAAAATGAAACCTCTATAAATGTTCATATATTTATTATTGATTTATGATTTATTTAACTGAAAAGTTTTGTTTGGAAAGCATCAATAATAAATGATATGAAAAAATAAATTGAAAGAATATTATTGGTTCTCCACAGGAAAATAACGTACAACAAAAGTAAAAAATATTTTTATTCGTTCCAAAAAGCCGAAAATAAAATTCCATGTTTTGTACGTACAATATAAAAAATATAATGGATGTTTTTATAGGAATAGAACTTTAAGTTGGCATTACTGTTCAAGATGGCCACCGATTTAACAGCTGTAAAGTGATTTAATCTCAGTTTGGTTTGGCAATTAATCATGAATAGACTCACGCCTAAACAACGCTTGCAATTTTATGTCGAAAATAGTAGTTCTGTGCGGAAATACAATCATTTTATTTTTTAAAGTTTAAAAATGCACATTTTGTGATCATTCAACCGTTCATTTATATTTCATGTCACATTATTAAAATGAATAAAAATTTCTATATCTTCTGTGAGTTATTTGATGTATATAAATTTTCTAAACATAATTTAAGGTGAATTTGTTTTTTTAATAAATAAAAAATTGCATTGAAAAATTTATTCTACTTTACCATTTAAAAACAATATTTCTTTTAAAAAATCCGTTTTCTAATAGAAGTCTTAAACAAATTATGTGATAAATAATAGTTATTTTAATAACGTGAGCGAAAATGGACCCTAATTAAACACGAGTATTGATCTATAAAACGAAGGAAAGAGTGTTTAATTATTTGATTTTCCAACCAGTTTTTTCAAAATTTTATACAATTCACATATTTATAAGCTATTTTATATAAAGTAAAAAATAAATTCAATCCAGTACTACGTTAGGGACTAAACAAATTAATATCAAATTAATAGATACGGGTCTTAGCTTCTATTTTAAGTTAATTTGAAATTTATGTAAATTTTGGAACACCTTTAATAATCTAATTTTAATTATTAATAAAACAGAAGTTTAAACTGTAATGGAATTTGAGGTTTTGGTTTTTGAAGAAAATTATTTGAATGCACTTCAAAATTCAAAATCGAAATATTTCAAATACAATCAGATATGGAAATTTTTCAATAATCATAAATACAAATTATTTTTTCTTAAAAATTTAATTTGGTCTAAAGCCAGTGCAAAAATTTCAGTCTTACATTTTTCCATTTTATGAAATCAATTAATAAAAAATGACTCTTGATAAATTCTAATCATTTGTTGCACTGTAGTTGTATATATGTTTTTGGGGCGGTCATTCAATTCAAATAAAATATTGATACGGTTCAATTAGTTCATTTGAACCGTTTACGTTTAACTCTTTCTAAAGTTTTCTCCTCATATCGATTTTCAATTTCATCGAAAAGAATGTCAAGGTAACGCTTGTAATTGAACTAAACGAACGTGGTCAATTTTTGAATTATGAAACATAAATTAGAGTTAGTTGAAAACCATTTAACCGTTTAATTTCCATTGTGACTGGATTTTGATTTTAATTGAAGTCGGGGGGCTGGCTCCAATTTGGCATTGGGTCGTAAATTACAAATTCCGAAATTGTAATTCGACAAAAGTGAGGCGAAAATAATAGAGACATCATTTAAAGAAAAATGACACTAATGGATCGAAAATTACGAATGTCATTAAACTGAGCACAAAGTGGTTTTCTAATAAATTGTAATTCATTGGGTGTTTCGTATTGTTTCGTAAGCACAAAGAGACAATATGATAGATACTTGTAGATAGGAAAAAAACAGACCCAGCTGAAAAGCTTTTGGTGCGATTGAAAACAGTTTTAATGAATTGTGATGTGGCTGATGGTCAATCATAGTTGCATTAGGAGAATAGGGCGCGTCATCTGTCGCCTCTACTCTGTCCTCTTTTGGGAGTTGAATTCGAGTCTTTTTCCTTTTATATTTCTCCACCAGAAGAGAGAGACTGTAATTCTGTGACAGCGGGTCGGAATCATAAATTTTAATAAGCTATAAATAATCATTATTAACCCTTGTGAATTGATTACCCTTTTGAAAGCAGAACTCTGTGCATCATCGGACCTGTCACCGCCAGATTTGGATGAATGGCAACGGAAATTAATAATTCCCATCCCCTTCTGTCCGTATCGGATTTAAATTGCCCGGTCTTTCTCTAAATACAGTTTGAGATTTTTAAAATAACATGCATTCTTTCTGCCTCAAGCTTTTTAAAGTAACAATGATTTACGGAAACTATTAAAAGATTCAGATTATTTTGAATTGAATGCAAAAAATTCTCCCTAAAATTATCTCAACCCCAATAACGTAAAAGAAAAGCCTTTAATGAAACGATTTCAGAATTCAATTTAATATTAGCCCATGTCAAAAACATAATCAAATAATAATCAGTATTAATGTCAAAAAGATGTACATTGCAACAAGAGCGGGCATTAATTTAAAATCCGGACCATGTTTCAATTTCCGGGGGCAACGGAGTTTAATGAAATTTTGACGAGTTGTGGTGCAGAATGGTCAACAATTCTCTCTCCGTGTGTTAAAAATGGAATATCATCCATTGTGTTGGGATTAAATTAAATTGTTGTAATGATGAAAGAACAAAAAAAAACTGTAAATAATTCGCAAAAATTCACATAAAATTTATATGGAGTGTGTAAATGATACTTGTGATAAAGTTGTAAACTATTTCGGTATCGTGATATTTTAGCTTTCCCCCAATGCAATTCGAGGCTTAACGAATTGAATTCAATTCCACTCAAAACGATTTTGCGGGAATTTATTTTTGCCCAGATTTTTTGTTCGGTCGTTGGACGTTGGAACGAAAAACGGTCGGATTTTGCGATTACACACAAAACAATTCAATAAATCTTTCCCCTCGGGCCGTTTCCGTGTCAAATTTAATTATTTATCTTTTCCGGAAATTTCAACGACTTTTTATCGCCCCAGCTACATTTTTAGAGAAGAGTTTGCTACTTGATGGCCCCTGCCCTGACGATGCCTGGCCTGGCCCAGCACCACAGATCGCATCGGACGTCTTCCTGGGTGTTGTATTTATGCTGACTTGTCGTCCATTTATTACTCTATCGTACCACGTAATAAATTGGCAAACGATACTCTGCTCTGGGAGAGGTACCGAGACCGACCAACGACAAACAGGCCGTTTAGGGTGGGGCTGTTTCTTTGACACATAAAACTGTCTGGCCCAACGACGCGACATTGGCCAGCAAGAATTAGGGTCCATAACTATTATTAATTCAATAAATATTTATCTAATCGTCCTGAGAAGTCATTAGCTGACGTCGAACAATATATCTATCCTTATAGATATAAAAGAAAAATTTTTAATTTGTGTTTAAGGATAGTAATTCAAAAATTAAAGAAGTTTTTAAAAATGACACAAACAAAATCACTTGTTTTAATTAATTATTGCTGTTGATTATTATTTTTCTAAAATGCTAAATTAAAATAATAGAGGGCATCAGGCTAAAACAAAAATAAAGTCCCTGATTGTAGTTAGTAAGTCCTTCAAGGTAATTTCGATTTTCAAATTCCAATTAGATTTTTAAAGAACTGTTTAGAGAAGATCCGTAAGAAGTTTTGGATAGTTATGAAAGTTATAAAATTGATGGTTCTTTATACTATGTGTGACAAAAAACTGACAATATGTCAATAGTTCTCATTATATCATAACAAATAATGATTTGGAAAATTTCTATACATTTATCAATTGTGAAAGATTGACAATTGAATAGACAACGCATTTGAGAACTTTGATTACGTAAAACCAATTGGTTAGACCCAGACTGGTAACGGTCGTTGTGTCGTCGAAGAAGAAAATAATTCCTGAATATAGCGGACAGTGACCATCTATTATTAGTGTTTATATTAAAACGTAGAAAGGAAAATTCTACGGCGAATATTAAGACCGGTATTCGATAATGGCGAGTGGAGGATCCTACATAACGAAGAGGTCTGCAATCTGTACGAGAATGAGGACATGCTGTGATTTGAGAAACTAAATAAATAACTAAATATAATATAAAATATAATAAATAAACCATGGGCAGGATATGTAACCAGGATGGCTGAAAACCGATTCCCTAAAAAGCATTGGAAGTACGGCTGACAGGAAAGAAACCAGTAGACAGACCAAGAAAACGGTCGTACGAGGGAACCATGAATGTAGCACAGCGTCTATTAGGAGTACACGATTGTGAGATGTGGCCATCAAAAGTCAACAATGAAGGGACATGATTAAAAAGGCACAAACCCATAAAAAAAATTCCAAGCAATTCTTGTTCTTTCAATGTTACATTGCAAATTTATTTTACTTTGAGATATAAAAATACAAATAAGAAAATAATCATAACACTTACAATGTTATCGTTCAGTTTTATCGTATAAACAACCATTTCGTCAATTTGAAACATTAAGTAATATTTTAAAACCCAGTAAAACAATTACTAAATTAGTAAAAACTAACCCTTGACACACAGTTTTATAAAACTGACCATAATTTTACATGATTAAGAGTTTTAAAATTATTACGTTTTTCCTCAGGATATTCGATTTATGACAAGAACGATGACTTCATTCTTAAATATCATTAAGTGATTAAAAGTTACCAGTGCCAAGTTTCATAAAAAAGAGAGATATTAATTTTATTTTATGAATCAACTCTATTTAATATTTACCAACTTCTTTTTATGACAGAACTCTTAATAAAATTTTATAACAATAAGTTTATGGTACTTTTTATTGTATTGCGTCCTCAAATTCTGTACTCATGGACTTTGTTCTAGATCTAGTATCATAACGAACTTTGAAAGACTATTTTAAAAACTTTTTTATCCAGGGATATTTAAAATGCTTGCAATTATAGTATAGAAGTTAATATACTAACATTAATTTAAAACGGATTAAAAAAAAGGTAATTTTCATAATAGATTGTAATATTCGAAACAGTTACCAATCCTATTTGACGAAAACTGCAATAAATCGCTTAAAAGTACTATATATTTTGTGGGTTTAATATAGATTATATCGGGGTGGGATTTATTTGCACTATTATCAATCATGATATGGGCGCAAAGTTATTGAACCTATATGACTGAATAGTGCAGTACACTCCCATTTGCTCATTTAGTGTCTTCGCGGCGGCATTCAATTTATTTTATTTCCACTTTTTATTATGTTTTTGCCTGAAAACACGGATACGATCCATCACAGAGTATTGAACACCTGCCCCTAATTCACGCCTCCCATTCGGAATCGACAAATTAATGTGTGTCTGAGCCCAAAGTGCGATTACTTTCCATCAGAGCCGTCAATTATCTGTCTATGTCGCCGAATGAATGACTTGGCTCTGGTCTGGCCTCTCTGCTCTGCGCGCGCTGTCGACCCCAACTATTTTATAGCTTGACATGTAATTTGGTTTATTATTTTATGAATTTATAATCACCGTCATCATCGTAAACCGGGACCGGAGCTGTCCACATTATCCAGCAACAACATAGAGAATAGGTGTTTGAGTGCACATTCGACATCATCGGAACCAAATAGAAAAACCATCACAATTATTGTAGTTCGCCCTGGAGGCATTGTGAAAAATATCACAATGCAAGGCATTGTAATTTATAAATGTGCTCGCAGTTTCGACGTGTTTTATTGACTCTGTTAGTGGCTCTAAGCTCTTTGCTCTGCGGCCAGGGCAGGGCAGAGTACCCCCCTTTTCATAAGTGCACACACATCAAGCACTTTATGCACTCAAACGCCACACCATTTGTTTACGCAAATACTACACATTCAGCCAAATGCCCAAAGCGAAATTTACTTTATCTCAAGCCTGTATCAATCAAATCAATCAGACTAATCGAGGCTAATAGCCATTAATCTCCCCTAATATGGCAATGGCGTTTTCTGTTTTATTTATCGAGACACTCCACAGACAATTTCTGAAATTTTGAATTTATTCAGTCAATTACTTTTTAATTGCTGTTTTATGTCATGATTGTTTTAAATCAAGCAATTGCTTTGGTACCTTAAGTGCTTAATCTACTACATTCACATTTTTGGCGTTTTTCAAAATCACACGAGTCTTAAATAATTAATTACTTCAATTAAATTGAAATATATAATATTCTTCAGTTGCTTGGAAACAATTAATTATTTTTCTAAGAAATAGATTTCTATTTTAAAATTTTCTATTAATACTTTGCAAGATTATATATTCTTTAATAGTTACATAGTACAAATAGGTCGGTAAGATAATGTATTATTCGACACTAAGGCTATTTAAAGTCACGAGCATAGAGAGTGTTAAAATTAATGCCTATGTATTTAATAATGCTTATTGATCGTGTTTTAAACAACATTTTATGTATTTGATATTAAATTAACACAAAAATAGAACAAAACTTACTGTTGTTAAAACGAAAATAAGTTAACAATCACTATAACCGGACACAATTCCTTAAAATATGTTAACAATTTTATAAAAATCGGTCATACTAACCGGGAGGTTATCATAAGAATGTTATTTTATCCATCTATTTCGAAATGGCTTTTATATATTGACCAAATTTCTTTAGTAATTGGTCACAATAAGCGGTTTGCACTATAATCAGCGTAATATTAAACGGATATTACTGTAAATAGCTTTGGTTTTCTTGGTAAGTTTTAAGTAGGTGTTTTTATTCCTAGGCTTTAAACAACAATTTTAAATTTCAGACATTAAAATTGACTAATTTGACATTTGCTTCATTTCTTACGGGACCACCTCAAAGTTTACTCATTTAAATATTCTACTAAAATGAGCATTCAAAATTAGATTCTAATGATCAACTTCATCTCCATAAAACATGTTGTCTCAATATAATATTATGTGTAACAGAAAAAAATTAATAGCCTTTCGTACAAAATAGAATCGTAAATCATGAAAATGGGTCACGTTATCTATTATTTTTGAAATTTTAGGATACAATAAAATTTGTATTATCGTAGTTTTTAATGGCCTAATCTGTCAGCACCATATAATGTCTTCATAAATTCTCTAATCAAAATAATTTATCGAATCTTATTAAATTTATAGTAAGAAAATGTATAAATTTTAATTTATTAGCTTTGAATTTATAATATATGTTTTACAACTACTGTTTATTACAGTATGCACTTGATACAAAAAACACTTTTACAATAATATTTTAAATTATTTTTCGATGCATAAAATTTATATTATAGCACTAAAATTTGGTCCGTTAAAGTCGTTTTTATTGTTTTTATGTACTTTTATGTATTTTTTAAGTACTATGTAGTGCATTTTCTTTATTATTGAAGTATGACTTCTACCAAAGATTTTCAGAAAAATTATTATAAGTCAGTTTCGTTGAGGATGGTTGAACAGTATTAATAGATGGTTAAACTTATAATTTTAAAATAAATTTTTATTATTAAACACTTATTTCGGACAAATCTAAACTATGTGCAAGTAAGAAAGATATAATTCTTTCCTTATCACTTCGAAAGTCTATAATAAACTCTGTTCCCTTCGAATCGTTTGCGTTTGTTTTTTTTAAATTTCTCTTTTAGTATATGTTGTAAAAAAGCTCATTAGTTTTGTTGTTTATCTATATTTATTGTTATGTAAATTATTACGTTAAGTTTATTAAATTTGGAGAAGATGACAAAAACGATATTGAATATTGTGGCCAAAAACAATGAAAATTTCAGCGCTCTGCAGAATTAGCGAAGATAAATTAATTATTTTCCAATTTAAACCATCATTTAATGCATTCTATTTTTATTTAATAATTATTCAATCATATTAAAATTTTAGTTTTCCATATTTACGTAAATGTTCGACTGAACTAACAGTTCTATCTCATAAAAAATCGTTTTCTTTGCATCAACACTCAATAAACTTTATATTTTAGATATTTTCATTTAAAAGTTAGCCCATATATAATTAGTGCACTTTAGGCTAATAAAATATACTAAATCATATATGAAAACACATATATTGAGATAAACAATAATGGATATTAGTTGTGAGCAGGGTTGCCACCTTTTTTTGATGAAAATATAGTATATTTCTTAATTTCGGCAAAAAATATATAGAACGCAGTATCAAAATATAGAACATTATATTTTTCAAAATTATTATGTTCAACATCAAAATTTTTTATTGCTTATTTGTTTTGAAATTTGTTATTCATTATTATTATCATAGAAAAAATCCATCTGTACATGCTAAGATGACAGAAATATTAAAAAATTAAATTAGTTTTTATATGTTTCAAACTTATCATTATTTAAGCAGATGATAGTTTTGCAATCCTAAGAAGTTTAAATCTAAAGCGGAATAAATAAAAATAATTGTATAAACTAAGATTTCTCCATAAAGATCATTCATAATAGTAACGCAATAGCGTTTTTGTATATTCAATGTTTAAATTAAGTTACCAATATGTATACGTATTTTCAAGTTGTACGTTGCTTTAATATGTTTAAATATCCCTTTGTAATTAAAATCAAAGAAATTGTAAAACTGCTATAGGACTTCGCCAATAAATAAAAATGCAAAAATCTTTAAAATTGTTTGTTTTAGTTTTGGTTAAATAGTTAATAAATTTGCATTTATTAATTTCTTTTCTCTTGATTTATACGTTAAAAAAAAACCATTGCGTAGTTGCATGCTATACATTTATTTTTGATCTCGTATATATAACTGCAAAATATCAATATACTTATGATTTTGAAATGAAATCACTGAAAATTACAATTTATTTTTATGGAAGCATGGTTTACTTATAAAAATCTAGAGTTATACATAAATAAAACCCTTCTATTGTGACAATTTCCTTCATACTGATATTAAAATATTCTTTTTCATTCAGGAACTTTTAAAAACAAAATATTTTAAAAACACAAAAAATCAAATCATTCGAATTATAGTATTTTTATGCTAAAAACAAAAACTTTTAATTAATGAGCTTAAATTTAAAAAAAAATCAATTGATCAGCGCGTTATTAACATTTCGCCAAAATAATAGTACAATAAACTTCAATTAACGCATAACAATATGAGTTCATGATGCTCTAAAAACGGCTTCTACCAACACCTCAATTTCTCTTGTGACGACAATGATTTTGAGTAAAATTTAATCCTGCCATTTATCCCTGACTTTAATATTTCATTGTTATTCCGGGGCTTGATGTCCGTCTAAAAGAGCTAATATTTAGATAAAATTAATTCTTGTGTACACAAGGCGAGAGCTGGGTGAGGTAGACGTGGTGGTGGTGCACGTCCATATGTCTGGAAATGGAGTAATGTTATTATTGTTTCGCAAGGATCCCTGAAGGGCATTAAAGTGGATTTAGCAGAGCGTACGGTACGACGGCAAAACAATTACTGGAACGATTCCGGTGTGAGTTTTTGGAAAGCAAAGCAAATCCACTCTCTGCTAATACCTGAAAAGGAATTTCTCGTGTTATATGTTTTTCATTTAATTTCGTTACAATAACGGAGAGCTCTGGAATTTAATACCTTAATACCCGAACGCGTAAAAGTATCAGCAACAAAAGGCGCGCAAAAATAAATAATTCCGAATCGTGATTTTTAATGAAATTCCTTTGTGTAATTACAATCCGAAATTAAACACACAGAGGCAGTAGTAGTGAATTTTGTACATAGATCCGAATATAATAACAGTGAGCGAAAGGAAAATATACAACAGCGACCATCGGACTCATGTTTGCAGCATTTTCTGCATTTTACACATTTGCTGGAAACAACATTTGTTGAAGAGCGAGAGATATTCTGTAAATTCAGGGAAATAATAACAAAATTTTAATGAGGGTTTTATTTACCCTGGATTTTAGTTGTCCGTGTTTAGAGATCTGTCTGTTTATTTATTTATTTTTTATTCCATAAAAATGAAAAACAAATATTTAACTTGGCTGGAACTGAACAACCACGTCGTCGACGAGATGCATTGTTGATGGATAAATATTAAATACTACAAACGTGTATGTGTACTTGGGTATGCAAAGTTAGCACCAAATATCACGTTAATTCAATTTGAATTGTTAATTAGAAAATGGAGAATAATACCATCAATTTCAAATGTTTAATATTTGTTATTCAATTTAATTTCGAATATGAGTCCCTTCTGAATTGTGCGTATTGCAATTTTTAGTTCCAATGAATATCGTAGTTAGTTAAGTTTTAAATCACTTAAAACTTGTACTACCTAATTCATTAAATTATTTAATTCTCAGTTCAATCATGAAATAATTAATTTACCGAGACATAACTTATTGGTTAATTATATCTTGGTTTTTTTTCTCCTTCGTTACTCCCTTTAGGAGTAAGGCGTTAACAAACGCTTTCCACCGCACCCTGTTCTGGGCCATCGGCTTCACTTCTCTCCATCATCGTCTTCCGCCCAAATCCTTCTGCAGAGTATGTCTCCAGGTCTGCTTCGGCCTGCCCGCTTTGCGTTGGCCCTGGGCGTCCAATCCAGAGCCTGTCGGATAACCAGATTCATTCAATCACCTTATTATGTGGCCAATGAATCGCCACTTTCTGCGTTTAACTTTTAGATCCATTGGCACCTGGTTGCATAAACTTAAGAGAACTTCATTCCGAATCTTGTTGGACCAGAAGATTCGGCATAACCACTTGTACCGAAATATACTATAACCTAATTTTATTATTTCAATAATGATTGCCAACTTTTTTTTAAATAATTTCTAAAATTGAAACCAAAGTCACACAACCTTAACTAAGTTGTCCAGATATTGGCA
>JXOV01017377.1:72448-86909 GCA_001014945.1 Clogmia albipunctata | reverse complement strand
CACATTCCTAACATAAATAACTATTTTATAGCATTAAGAACTTCTTGTTTAATTTAAAGAAATGAAATGATAGAAATCCAATAAATTAATATGGATGTCAGTTTCATGCTTTAACTAAAGCCACTCAACCTTAACTAAGTTGTCCAGATATTGGCAATTGAATGTGTGACGTCATCGACTCCGCTGTAATTCATAGTTTTGTTTTTTACGAACTCGAAATGAGGACTTGACACATGTGTATTGTTATCGTAATATTTCGCATTTGCAATTAAGTGAAACCAAAATATGGTTTTCTTTATCTTTCCGTGATATTAGAAAAAGAAACATTTTTAGGGGGCACAATATATTTTAATTTAAAAAAAAGTTTCTGTTTTTAGTTTTTGTGTAATTTTAATTAAACATGCATAAAATGTTGTATAAAAACGGTCGATAAGTATTATTAAACTTACTGGCCTTCTTTAAAGCACTCGCTTTGTTCTTGGCTTTAAACGACCCTGGTGTTTAATAATGCTTTATCTTATCGACCTAGTTGTATAAAAAGAATTATTTTATTTTTAATCTTACATTTGAAGCTTAATTCATTATCCAGATAGCTCTAAATTTTAAATATGTTTATTATCAACAAAACTAAAGCCGGGACGTTATAAGAAAACTAAAACTATAAATTTTGCATTTATATAAATAACTTTTCATTATATTCGCAATATCAAATAAAATTGTTTTGGGTAATTTTGGAAATCAATATTCATGTAAAGGAAATTTATTCGGATTATTAAAAGTAAAAACAAATTGCTTCCTTTAAAATTTTCATACAATACAAATTGAGCATAATCATGAAAACCCATCAGTAATTTGTTTATTTTCGTACGACCTTGAGACCTTCACCTTTAAACGTGCACCGCCGGGACAACTTCATTTCTGTCATTCACTTTGGTCTGGGGCTGCAAGTCATTAACATAATGACGGTAATTAGGTGGAGTCGGAGAATTTCTTTACTACGTTTAGGTATTTAATTATGATCGCTTCCATTTTTGGGACAAGTCAATCGTTCTAGTCCATTTTCATTCTCCGTATTGGGTCGTGAATGTAACAAAGTTGTGAAGTAACGATCTGAGCGAAATTGTAAGACGCCATAATTTAATTTATTCACAATTTCGTTACGGAATTTTAATTTTTAAATATGCAATGAGGAACAACTTTGTTTTCGCCATTGTTTGTGAGTGAGTGTTTATTCCCTTCACTTAAATGTAATGAATGATTGTTCTATGAAATTGTTATTATTTTAATATCGATAATTGACCAAAGAAATTTAAATGTAGTTTTATAGTTAATTGGTTCTATTATTTATTAATTCCAATTAAATTTAAGTACACTTATCAATATTTATTTTATTAAATTATATTTAAAATCTAGTAGGGTATATTTTTATGTTTTAAGCATCTCTTTGTATTAAATTGATGTCGCTGAACTATTATTTTTAATTGCGAAATCATTTTATGCAATTTCTTGAATAAAATTGATATTTCGTTTGAAGAACAAATGGATAGCCTTTTAGTAACTCGTTAAACTCCTGATTTTTTATTTTTTACCATTTTCTAATCCCTCGCTTATCGAGTTGTTTTATATAAAAATTATTATTAATGAGCAGAAATTTTTTTGGATTAATTTAAAATTTAAAGAATTTTAATCTAAATACCCATTAATTTGTTTTATCCAAATTTACATATTTGTATTAATTGTATTTCGTATTTAATAACTTAAACTTTATACACAATATCATTACGGAATTTTAATTTTAATATGCAGTGAGGGAAAAACAAGTCTATTTTCGTCATTGTTACTGAATGAATTTATCTTCCCGCCAATTCGAGTTGAGTGCATTTTCTGTAATTGAGCCGAATGCCAATAGCATTTAAACTAATTGATAAAATTGATTCTTGATTAATGGAATCGTTTCGTTTCGTTTAGCCGGAATATTACAAAGATGCCCCGCATTTCCGCCGAGTGGGAGACGGTCCCGAGTACCGCTTAGAGATTCCGGCGGCGAAGCTCGACTACACAGGCACCTATTCAATGATCGCTTCCAATTGCCATGGTGAGGCCAAAGCCATAATCTCGCTACAAATTTACGCCAAAGGTAAGGCCCAGTTATTTTCCATTTCTAAATTGCCAAGAGAGAGAAGAAATTTCTTTCCCTGAGGGAAATTCCATCTATTTTCCCATGCATTTATTCATTCTGTCTCTTTGTGCACCTCATTAACATTACTGTTTGTAAATAGTTAAACACCCGTTTCGCATTGGGCGGTAATTTTGCAATACTTAATGTTTTCTCTCTACTCTTCTTTTCTACAGATATGGACAAGAGCAGATCCACTGACAAGAAGAACAACGTCAAACACGGGTAAGTTAGTTTTTTTCTACCAAATTTTATATTCATTATCAACGCTACTTAAGAATAAGGTTGGAGTAATCTGTGATTGTAGTGGTATCGACACGTTGCTAACCGCGCTGTCATTCATAGCTTTGATTTGATTCTTTACAATAGTTATTTATACAACAAGGTCGATAAGATAAAACATTATTAAACACAAGGGTTGAAGGCCAGAGTGTTTAATAATGCTTATCGATCGAGTTTTATACAAAATTGTATGCATTTTTCAATAAATTAACATATACATCTAAACAAATCCTCTTTTTATTTCAAATTCAGTTAACTTTTTTAAACTAAATTTCAAATTTGAAGCCGTAAGTAGGCGTAGTTCAAGAGTTTTATGATAGGTGGTTTATTACAGATTCATATTTATTTGGAAATTATCTGTTAAAAACTGTCAAACTATAGTTAAACCACATACAACAAAACTGACGACCTTATAAATTTGATGAATTTCTTTCACGGATGTCACCCTTTAATAATAAAGAAAAGCACACGTTCTTTAGAGAAATCATTATAGTGTAGTGGAGGCCGCACTGTATCAGACCAAGCGAGGCCCACTTTAGCGAAGCGCGCTTAAGAATAAGAATGTAAAGAAAGAGCAATTGCCTTCCACCCGCGATCGCGAGAAGTCAAATAAAGTGTCTCTCCCCGAACTTGTGCGTTTTAAGAGTTTGAAGAGAGGCTGGATCCTTGGTCCTGATAGGATCCCCAGCTCCTCGCTTACCTTTCACTTTCCACTCCAATCAATTACCATATGAAATTCAGAGTTTAATCACACAGTTTAATCATTTTAATGGATTAAAAGTAGTAAAATACGTGCAATAACAACCTAAGATATTACTTTCTAATGTGCTGGATATCCATTATTCTGCGCAGATATTCGAAAATATTCACAAAAATTCCCTCACACAATTTGATCAAAAAGTATTTAAATTTTAATGAAAAAGTATTAAATTCGGTATAATTTAAAATCTAGATAAAGATATACGTATGTCCATTCCTCAATTTAAGTCGTATTACTGTATGATGCTTCTAAAACAATGAAAGACAGCACGGCTGATGACGTCACATATTCAATATTTAAATATCTCGACAACTTACCATTGAGCGGTTTTGGTTAATTATTTAGAATTTTCAATACAGTCGACTCCATAATTCTATAATCCATTTAATTTTGTGATGTCGGTAGTTCGAAAAAAAACCTCACGGCGATTCGAATCAAATTTGTTGTAATAGCATTTCATGTACCTTTTGTCCAAGAAAAAGTTACTGATCAATCTGAGCTGCAGCAATGGAGCCAATTGATAACTCGAATTCTCGATAATTCGAAGTATTATAGAATCCCTTGGATGTTCGAATTATCGAAAGTCGACTGTATTATAATTTTTTTCAGTATATTTCTGTTGTTATTTTAAGTTGAATTTTATTTAATATTTTAGCTAAAATGATAAAAAGAGATTGAAATCAGATTCCCAAATAAAATTGTTTTTTTTTTCTTTGAAATTTAAGAATTTAGTTTTAGCTGTTCTACTAATTCAAAATGAAACAATAATTGATAATAAAACTTTTTAAAAGATTTTTAATAGTATTTTGAATTCGAAAGCTTTTAATAAATTTTTGTATTAGTTGTCGATATTGTAATTATTTTATTTAATTTATTATTGAATTCTGTGTGAATAAATTTTAAAGTTAATGTTTTGGTTTACGAAGAGCCTTTTGAAAATTTCATTTGATAAACATTTTATGATTGTTTATCTATCAAGTGAAAACGTTTTCGACAAAACTGGTTTTCAAGAATACAGAATAAGAAGTATAGTAATAAAATTAATAATATCTCATACGACCATGATATTCACTATGGAGATTCGACTTAATACAAATTCTAATAAAATTAATTTGCTCCGACGGGTCAACTAAATGTATTTGCCTTAATTTGATTTGTATTAATTCAAACAAGCATACGATTACATTCCTGAAGTATTGTCATGGATGAAAGGCCTAAATTTTACCATGGATCAACTAAAACATTTTTATAAAAACTGTAGTACAGACTCAGTAAATCAGGTGAAAGACTATATTCGTGTTATAAAATATTTGATAAAATATATTGTCGTATAACTTATAAACATTATCATAATTTGTTTAATATGGAGTTGGTGTATTTTGCTGAAATTAAAAAATATACACAATGTAGTCTTATATTCCAGTAATAACAAAAAAGTAGGTAAAATTGACAAAATAATCTGTAATTCGACCTCGATTTATGCAGAAAGTAAATGAACTAATTAATTCGAAAAAAATAAATAAGAAATTATAAACAGGAACCTACACATCATGTGTACTGTGCACTTGGGTTGGTCATTGATATCGTTATTAACATATTGAAAAGAACACAATTATAAATTGCAATATGTTTGCGAAATAACAATATTTCATAAAAAAATGACACACTACAATTGTTTCATTTGATTGAAAATAGAGAGAACGTCAGTTAATTCATGTTGTTCTCCATTCGTTTCAGGGCTATTGAAACTCTGCCGAACGTGTCTAAGCAGTTGAAAGATCTGCGTTGCTGTGACGGGGATTCGGTGACCTTGGAGTGCCATGTGTCTGGATTACCGGAACCGAATATTCTCTGGGAAAAAGGTGGTCGCATTTTGCAATTGAACAGTGATTTGGCGACGGATTACGACGGTCAGGTAGCTACTCTGTCCATCAGGAGGGTCTATCCAGAGGACGAGGGAGAATACACGTGCATTGCGGAGAATAACCTAGGAAGAACTTATTCCTCGGCCTGTATCATTGTTGATGTTCCTGAAGAGAAAGAAAATATGATCAGCAGAAAACTGAAGCGACCTCCAGGTCTTCTGCCTTCCTCTTCCTCTTATTCCACACCTCGTTCCACACCCAGGTCAACTCCAGTGCGAAGTGCCTCCCCCTATGGCATGTCCTATCGCAATATTGATATTGATTCCAGGTATGGTTACCAAACTACTCCGGGTACGGAAAGATTTAATGAGAGTTAATTTGAATATGTTCTCTACTTTCAGGTCAAGATTGGCTCGCTTAGCAGCCCCTAAATTCTACACTCTTCCTCAGAATAAGGTTGTTGAAGAAGGTGACAATGTTCGGTTCCAATGCGTGATCGGAGGACATCCTCAGCCTTGGTCCACTTGGGATTGCAATGGAACGATTGTGACTCCGACTGGACGAGTCATGATCATGGAACGGGACGATTTACGGATTTTAGAGATTGAACACGTGACTATGGATGACTCTGGTCTGTATAGAATCACCTTAGAAAACGACTATGGACGGATTGAAGCAACAGCTCGATTGGACGTGATTTGCCAAAGGAGGAGGTCTTCGAGGATGATGAGGGCGACTAGTACGAGTCCACGAAGACCTTGGCATTGGTCCAGGAGGATCAGGGGAAATTCCACAGCAATCGGAGGTAGATTAGTTCTTGCTTGTGACCTCAGAGGAAAATCTCTTCCACCAACGAGGAAATACTACCACAATGGACAAGAATTGCAGGAAAGTGAAAGAGTGAAAATTGTGCAGGAAAATAATTTTGTGTGTCGTATCGAAATCGACAAAGTGACTGTTGAAGACGAAGGAATTTATTCCTGTGTTGCTGAGTTTCCAGAGTGCGAAGATCCGTTCCTAATGATCAGTTCAACGAAATATATTAAGTTCCCGGAGAGAAAAAGTGAAAGTGGTTTCCTAAAGATCAGACAACAATTGGATAAGTTTCAAGTCGTGGATGAGGGATGTGAATACGATTTAGTGCTTGAAGTCGATTCTTCAGATGACTATGACTTTGTCTGGCTGAAAAATGGGAAACTGATTCCCAATTCTGAAGATTTTAGGTGAGAATTTATTCAATCAAAAGTATATAATTCAAAGAAAATAATTCAATTAATTTTTAAAGTATACGTATTTATCTATAATACAGTTTCGAGCGAATTAATAGCACCGCTAGGGAGAACTTATAATTTATCTTATTTAAACATTTATAAAGATTGAAGTTTTAAAAGTTGGTACGTAATATTGTCCTGTAATATGTTGCTTCTCAGAAAAAAAATGTAAATAATGAGAATCAATTCAACGCGGGAAAAATATAGCACTGAATCATATTTGATCAAAAATTAAATAGATATTTTATAGTTATTTGTGCTAAATATAATTTTCATCTAAATTTGTTTCTAGTTTGTTAAGTTTACTTTAAAATGATTTCAATTTCTAAAAAATATAGGAACCAGGGTTTAAATGGTCTAGCATAGTGAAACAACAAACCATGGAATGATAAATACACTTTAAAATCAATGATTTCTACTACATCCAGATAGTATAATGGATACTAAAATTGAGGTACAACACATAGACAGACTATGTATAGACGGTTTGTAGGGAATTTAATTTTTTTTATTTTAATATGGTTTGGCTAAGATACATCGAGCCGTTCGTTGGCTACGTCGCCTAAAAACTCACTATGTCAGAAAATATTATCCGAAATTGTGACATTATTAGCTATCCTGTAATGCCCATATTATCACTCACAATGCATAATGAGCTTAATTTTTATTTTTTATTTATTTTTTATTTATTTTTTATTTTCTCAATTTTCGAAATAATGATTTTTAGACTTTCAATGTGAGCTACTGTCAGCCCGCTATAACATCGCGACTCAAAGTTTCGCAATTCTGGATATATTTTGGATAGTCTAACTACCTCCATTAATAGATTGTTTATATAATACCCTATAACGGAGAAAAATGGGACCCATTCGACATTGTGGTTTTTCGTTTTTTCGCAATTTTGCAAAATTAATTCAAGTATTTGCAAATTAGCTTTGACCTAAAGTTGTAATCTGTAAAGAGATATACCGTATGTAAATTTGAAGATCCAGCTTCTTCTGGTTCCAGAGATATCAAGGATAAACGGGTGCGGCTATAACCTCAATTCACACAGTATGTCGATTTTTCTGTTTAAAATATTAAAACAATATTGTTTAAAATAGCCCACTAGTTGTGAATTTTATCAAGAAGAACGACGATACTATCTGATGATCCAAAGTCCAATAATTTTATAAAAATATATCCAAATTCCCAGATGAATTGCATATTCCGTTCCTGTAAGTAAAAATCAAATCACTCAATTGATCTACTCAATTAAATTGAACAAAAATACCTGTAAAACAAATTCCATTGAAAAAGGTTAAACTCTTTGACCTTCAAGTCAATCTTCAATAAATTTCCATGTATGCTATAATTCTTATTTAGTGGTATTCACTTGAGATAGGTTAGTGATCAAATACTACAAAAAGTACATTCAAAGTTTAGGGATTAATAAGAGACTGAAAGCATATATTTATACAATAATGGTTTATAAGGTGTTAAAATTTCTTTTCTAATTTTTTTTCTCACAAATATAGATACATCGACCACGGAGATGGAGTTATAGGTCTCCGTTTATCCGATCCCTTTGTGTTTGATGGTGGTCTGTACAAGTGCATCGTAACATCTCCTGACGGAACCTCTGTTCACTCTGTCTGCGAACTAGAGGTGAACGAAACCAAGACGTACGAGGAGAATTCGGCCAACTTAATCCGACCGGACTTCCTGAAGCGGCCGTTGCCCGTCGTCTCTCGCATGGGCAATGACGTCTCATTCAGCTGCAGAGTCTCACCGCCCGGCACGAAATTGGTGTGGTTTGTCAATGGCCGTGAAATTACGGACGAGTCAACAGGTTTTTCGGTGAGTAATGCGCGCTAAATTTTATGCAAAAGTTGTAAAAGCTATTTTTGGGACAAGGTCGAAGCAAGGTATTATATTTAGTACAAGTATCTTTTTGAAGTCCATACCAGTGGGTGCTAAATGTTAAAGTGTAGCACTCATTACTTTACATTAATTATTTTTGAAAACTCATAACTTAAAAGATGATTTTTATCATAGATTGGAGGTATAAATTAGATTCAATGTCCAAATTGGCCATTCATTTTTTGTATAAAGGTGATTCTTTGTATGACCCATTTAACAGTTGTTATAAGATAAATATTTATTATATAAACCATTTTAAGTTTCATGATGCGTTACTTTATAGAACTTGTGAAAACTCTGGCGCTATTTTCAATTAATGACGCTCATGTAAGGGCCAGTCAAATTTAATAATTTATATCGGTAAATGCATGTATTTTTAAGGAAATTACAAAAAAACATGTAGTCCTGTTCAAGTTTAAAATTCGATTTATAATACATTCGTTTCCTCTTTAAAAATCGTATCGTTTTACACACTTGCCTTGTAGTTCAAATAACTATTTTGTTTGCAAAAATTGTTAGGAATTGTAGAAAACGTTGTACATAACTTGTTGGTAATGTTGCTTTACTAATCTTTACTGAGAAAAGACAACGGTTCCTACCGTTATGAAAGCTACTATTTTAAACCATTTCATGCAATTTAGTCAATTAAACAACAATTTCAGTATTTCAAATTTAACATTTACTTAATTTGTAGCGTCTTGTTTTGAATTACGATAACTCTTGTTTTTATTAAATAAAACATCTTCGGGGTCGGCGTGTGTGTTTAGTGAATTCAATTCAAAACGACCGAGGGAAAGCGCATTCTTCTTCAAGACACAGATCACTAATAGTTGATCAAACGTTATAATTTTACTTTTATTAATAATTGAGTTTAGTTTTAAGTTCCACAATTAACACTTAATGAACTACCGACTAAAGAATCGAACCGAACTAACTAAAATCTAAAGATGAACTGTGCTGTTTGAAATATGAACCAAACCTTAGCTCAAGAAATCTTAACAAGTTTAAACGTGAATCTGAACTGATTTTACAAAACTACAAGTCTGGACTCACCCAACGCTAATTAACAATAAGGTTGTATGGATCTGTGGTGGTATTAGTAGTGAAACGTCAACAGCCAGATACCATTCATTGATTTGATTGTGTATGCATGAAAATTAGCGATAATATTGTAACAAAAAAACTTTTAAAGTGATTGAATACGTGTAATAACTACTCCAGACAATAATTTTTGGGTCTTTTATGTTGAATATCACTTATTTTGTGCCGAAATGCGAAAAAATTTTCTCACCCAATTCAGTCAAAAAGTATTGAAAATTTAAGAAAATAGTGTTAAATTCGGTACAAGATAGAATCTAGATAACAATATACATCTATCTAGTCTTCATTTTAACAATGAAAAAATACTAACCAGATTGATACATGTGTTTTTCTTCCGGCTGACGTCACGTAAAATCCGGACTACTACAAGGTTGAGTGGCTTTGGACTCACCAGTGTACAATTTACGCACACAATACTTTTTTTAGAGGATGTTCCCTTTCTTAAGAGGCACCGGTGAGCACTTGTTAAAAACTGGCCGATCCCTCTAATAAAAACTTCAATCCTAATCAAAAAAATTTCAAAACAAGTATTTTCACGGGATTTTCCATTTTCTAAAAATACAAGTTCAAAACTAAAGGATTTGTCGTTTGTAGCTATCAATAAAACAAAAAATGTAAACAACTACAAAATCCTAAAATGAAAACTATTCATAATCTTATTCTAAATAAACGTCGCGCTATGTTGACCAATGACAAAGTACAGTTTATTTCGCTCGATGATAAACGAAGAAGATCGCACAATATTCATCACTGAACATAATTTCAAAGGGAGACGAAATGAAATAGAACGGCTGATTTACACAAGCCTTTCCTCTCAATTTTGGCAATTTCGTATATATAACACTAGGGAGAAGGATACTATTCTGCACTTAGTGTTCACTGCCCTTTGATTGCGAGATTTAAGCCTGCCTTATTTCAAGAGACTTGTGTCTCAATTACGGGTTCTAATGTTAATCGTTTGGCAGGTCTTTTACGGTCCGCGGACGACAGAGTGAACTGCTGGAGTTCATGAATGGTGCTCAACGTTTTCGTCACTTTGTTCTGGACTGTCTAATGTGAGAATGCGAATCATTTTGTTTTCCTTTTCTTTTAAAGAAAACCCTACTAGGGAGTTTAGGACTCACAATGAATGCCTTCTTTTCAATTACCATTGTCATATTATCACTGCCTTTAAGTATTAATTGAAAAAAAATAAACTATTTATTACTTTTTATCTCTCCAATATTTTTAATTAACTTAATTTGTGCTTATCACTTTAATTAATTCCACTAATTAATTATATAATTTTAACTTCAGATAGAAATCCAGAAATATATAAATTATAATCAGTCTTTTGTCTTTTTGCGCACTGGGCATGTGACTGTGAATTTAATTTACTGAGATTAATTTGTCATGATTGGAATTCCTCAAATAACCTTTGACACTTTTATTGAGAGCTCAAGATTTAATTTTTATTAATTAAACATACATACGTATACGTGTAAATATAATATAACACCAAATTAATTAATTCAATTATATTTAATTCGAAACTTGGTGATTTTTATTTTTAAATGAAATAGATATGAAATAATTTGAATTCCTATACGTGCTAATAATAGTTTAGGAATTCAATTTCATACAACAAAAGTGAGTAATCGAAAAGAATGGTGCGAAAACGATGACCAATAAAAACCTGGTTGACGACATGTGGAGTTCCGTGACGTCGGAGGTGTTTGTTTGGGTTCGGCTTTAACAGAGCACAACATCAGTCCCCACTTCACACAATTAATAATAATAGTAAAAGCAACAAGTAGCTGCTTTTCGAGATCGCTGATTCACGATCAATAATAATGGCAATTACCGTGTCGATGGGTCTTTCAGATTAAGTCGAGTCAGTGTTTAATTGGACCTGGTCGCGGAACAAGTTTTGCTTTCCAAAAAAAATATAGTGCGTTTTCAAATAAGTCTGCGTTTTATGGTTTTATTGTGAACCTCAAATTATCAGCTGAATAATATCCAGATTGTCAAATCAGAAAAGCTTATCTTGTAATTCGGGTAATTAAATAGGTAGATAAGTGATCATATTTCCGTAATTCGCACCTTTGTTGGTTCTTTCATATAAAAAAATTATTAATAAAAGTGTTGTTCTTTAGTGGGATTAATGAACCGAATTAATTCAGTGAAACTTATGAAATCTCTCAATACAGTTATCTGAAAGTTATTTAGATTTGCAAATCTGAAACATATCGTGATGTGATGATGGTAATAGAGACTGTTACTGAAATTGTGTGGACACAAATTTAAATCCATCATTGGATTTATTAATGTTGTTTTATAAGTGAAGTGTTTAAAGTGAAATATGTGCTTCATAAATGAAAATTGAATGAAAGCAAATTTATTTCAAAATCAGCGAAAAAATTGGTGTCAAATTTAGCTAAAGATAGATTTAATTAAAAGTATTTTTCTTATTCAGTTTTCAATTGGAATGTTTTATTATGTGAATTTAAAACTTTACAATGATGGAACCATCTTTAAACCTACAAATAACATAAAAAAATGTTATTCATTTTTGATATTATGACACTAAAGATTGTTCTGTCGAAAACGTTTTTATACCACAAGGGCTTTAAAGAATTCGTTAAGAAATACTGCTTTTTCTTTATTATTAATGTGTAACCTCGGTCAAAGAACTCCAACCAATTTATATAGACGTCAATTTTGTTGTGTATGGTTTAACTGTATTTATGAATGATTTTACAACAAAACGGATTATTTAAATCTAGATGTAACGTTTAAAAGAGATCTACATGTTGGATTTGTCTTTCAAACAGAACATCACGGATTGTTTCAATTTAAATTTAACGTATTAATTGAAAGAACAACATGGTATTTCCTATGTGAGTAAGAGAAACATGATATAGCTATCTCCATCTTCCCATAGAGTTAGAGAAAAAAAATGTGAGGGAGACAACAAATTTTAAAATTGATTTTAAGAAAAAGAATGTTCAGTTTTAATTTATTTAAAATTGCATAAAACTATGTATAAAACATGGTCAATAAGCAGTATTAAACACTCGCCACGGTCGTGGCATAAATAAATAATTGATATATAAAATAATAATTTTATTATTATTGTGTGAAAATATTTGTCTGAAAATTAATATCTGAAGCACTTTCTTTTCAACATAAAATAGTTTCTTTGAATTTGCTTTGATAAGTTGACAAAAGCGCATATTATTCTTAATATGACACTTTAGAAAAGCATAATTATATAATTCCATAATTAAAATGACAATCATCGATTGTCTTTACGCGTACCAATAATTCTTGGAACAGTCTATATAATTTTTATCACATTTAATTGCAGATTGCGTCTCAAAAAGACGATCTCCAGATTCTGAGCATCTCAAATGTGGATTGCAGTCAGAGCGGAGAAGTGAAGTGCATTGCCAAGTGTCCAAATCACCAGACCATCACCCATACGGACCTGATTGTGTTACCGGAATACACGGAGAGTAGTGAAGAAGACGACGACGACGTGGACGGTGATTTAAGTGCCAATAATTGCCCGGCTTATATAATTTATGGACCGCAAGACTGCACAGCTTTGATCGGCGGTACAGTGGTTTTGGAGGTCATCTACGGTGGCTATCCCCAGCCCAGCATCAAGTGGATGCGAGCGGTGAGTGTCGGTCTCAATTCCACACATTTTCTATCGTCATTCACATTTTTTTCAGTAACTTGATCCTATTTTGTGGTTAAAAAAATATTAAAATAAATAGAAAAACATTTCAATGTGCATTCAAACACGGATCTAAATCCATTTTCAGGGCCATCTAATCTCGGAAAACGAAAACACGGTGATGAAAAGCGACAAGGGACAATCAGTTCTCAAGTTGACCAACATCACAGCGGACGAAAGTGGAAAGTACACTCTGGAGATCATGAACGAGTTCGGTTACGATTGTGCAGCGGCCTCTGTGGCAGTTGAAGGCCCTCCAGATCCACCCGGAGGTAGGCCCAGTGTCTCCCAGGGACATGATCGAGTAGCTGTTGCCTGGTGTGGTCCTCCATATGATGGGGGATGCATGATTACTGGCTTTAGGTAAGAATGTGAAATTTAAAAAGTGAGAAGTTTTGATACAAGCTCTTTAAACTCAAGTGAATAAATTTAAGTTTAAGAACTGGAATTATTTGTTATTTTTTAAAACAGAAAAGTTGTAGTATATTTGAAAATACGAGCGAAGTGAGTGTGTGTGTTTAAAAGTTGAAATTGATATATAGAATGAACTAAAAAATTTGAAATACACTAATTAAGAATATGACAATCGCGATAAATAATATAAAAGTAAACTAAATAGTTTATAAAACACAAGAGTAGGTCCTTAAATAATAATGAATTGATTTTTTTGTGTTAAATCAGCCCCCAACCCCATATAAATTGTCCAAATATTTTAATGTTGAATGTGTAATGTAATTGGTTGCACTGGCATTCATAGTTTTAGAAACATTAGTTACAAATCCGACCTAAATTGAGGACTGGGCATATGAATATAGTTACCTAGAATCTATAATGTAACGAAATTAACAATATATATTTAAAATTTTAATACTATTTTGATCAATTGACTATTATTAAATTTTGCGATTATTTCCGCATTTCGGCACAAAATAATATATATTCAGTTATTAGAATCCAAGAGATATTATCTCGAATATAATCATTGTACGTATTTAGTTGTTTGACTATGACGTTTCACTACCACTACTACTACAGATTACTACTCCTTATTGTTACGTAGCGTTGTGTTAAATATAATTTTGAAATCGTAAAGTAATCTATAAAACTAATTATTATTTATAAAATTACAACATTATATCCATAAGTACAATTAAAAAGATATATTTGAGTATTATAAGATTGTGTATTTATTATTGTTTTAAAATTAATATAATAGTTATTTAAACAACGTGTGAACCAACCAGTTTTTTACAAAATTTTATATAATTTGCATTTATTAGTTATTTTTCGGCGAAATATTAAGTCAAGAATAAGAAGACAACCCAGTACTAAATTAAGGTTTAAACACATACAATTAAGGGAAGTACTTGTCAAGCGAAT
>JXOV01017377.1:56017-72284 GCA_001014945.1 Clogmia albipunctata | reverse complement strand
TGTCAAGCGAATAGAACTTTTGGTCTCAATTTTTCAATGTTATCACGGAAATAGCACTGTATCACTGATATTCATGTAAAAGCACTCATCATTTAAACCACATTTAAAAGCCAGAACCAACATTTAAGACAAAAAAATCTTTTTCTCATTTATTTTGAAAAAAATTAAATTGATTAATAAGTTATGGCCTACTTTATTGTAGTGGTAAGAAAAATGTCAAAATATATTTTCCATACTAATCTACTGCGATTAAAAATAATAATTTTTAGTAGTTGAATTTTGGTACAACGTACTAGTTTTGTGTATTTACATGATTTGTAATTGTCTTCGGGTATTGAATTATACGTTATTCAACACAGTACGATTATAAAACAATTCCTAGAGGAAGCATTGGCTACTAAAATATGAATATTTTTCGACAGAATTGTATAAATATATTTTTATATTACATATTTGTTTCGCTTGTACAATTTAAATTACTATATAAAACAATTTTTATTTCAGTCTCGAAATTCAAGAAGAGACCTCTGAATGGGAGGAGAAGGAAAGGGTTCTTGACTCTCTGGCATGCACTGTAAAGGATCTGAAACCGGGATTTAGGTACAAATTCCGAGTAAGAGCAGAAAATATTCATGGAAAAAGTGAACCAAGTCTGGTCAGCGAAGAAATTCTGATCGATTTCCCAGATACTGAAGGTAAATATTATTATTGAAAACATTCCTTTTTTTTAATTTTGTGTATAAATGTAATTATTTATTCAAATGGGAATTCTTTTAATTCAATCCATATTGATGCAAAATAATTATGTTCTGTGCTGACAATTTTTGTTTTTAAACAAATTGCTATTGATCAAAGTTGAACAAGTGTTTTATTATGGATTTAATCAATTTATGGAAAGTTTTCAAGACAATTTTTCTTATTATTTACCAATTTTTAATCTCACAATTTACGTTAAAATAATTTAATTGATGAAACGTGATTGATTTTGTGTAAAATAATAGTTATTTATACAGCTAGACCGATAAAATAAAGCATTATTAAATATGAGGGCCGCATGAGCGTAGCGAGTTCTTTAAAGAAGACTCGTTTGTTTAGTAATGCTTAACGATTGTGTTTAATACAATATGCATTTTTAAATAAATCAGCACAAAAATTAAAAAAGAAACATTCGCTTTTCTAAAAAGCAAGTTTAAGGTTTAGTCCGTCACATTGTTTTTGTTTACATTCTTGGAAAAAGCTATGCACAATATTTATATATTAAATATTAGTCTCTGTGGTCCAGTTGGTAGCGCGCTTGATCTATTCCCAGGAGGTGCCGGGTTCGAATCCCGATCATAGTTTACAGGCTACGCTTTCCTAATAACCTTCTTTTCCTTTCTTTCTTAATTCGTTTACAATTCTGTATTTGAAGAAATTCCTATCCAAATCCGAAATATCTTATTTCAAACTTTCCTATCCTATCGAGTTTCAATATCCATTGAATGAACTGGTNCGATCATAGATTACAGGCTACGCTTTCCTAATAACCTTCTTTTCCTTTCTTTCTTAATTCGTTTACAATTCTGTATTTGAAGAAATTCCTATCCAAATCCGAAATATCTTATTTCAAACTTTCCTATCCTATCGAGTTTCAATATCCATTGAATGAACTGGTTAATTGTGGAAGAGAATGGTGCCAAGCACACCATCTCATAGAAAAATAGTACACAAAAACCAGTTTTCGATGTGAAATAATATTGGACAATTGGCAATGAGCTAATCACTCATTCCAATTAACAATGATTAACGAAACACAGACAAAGCTTGCTTTGAAAGTGCCCTATGTCCCCCTGTTGGGATGAAAAGGAAGAAGAAAAAAATATTACCTTTCTCTTCCGTTTGAAAGAGAAATCCGATATGTACATTTCAATCAAAACTTTAAAATTGGTATTAAGGCACTAAAATTTATTCTGTCAAAATCGTTTTTATAGCACTAGTATTTTTGCATGACTTAACTGTTGTGGATGGTTTAACTGTTTTAACGGATGAATATTTGATTATACGAATATTTAATGAAGCGTGTATATCGTTCTGAAATACGACTACTTAAACTATGTGCAAGTGAGAGATTCTATTTAAAAAACTTTCTCTTTCATTTCGAAAGAGTAATTTTAATTTTGAAAGCGATAATTTTTTTTATATTTTTCTGTTAATTTATTTAAAAATGCATAATAATTTGGTATAAAATTCGGTTGATAAGCATTATTAAACACTTGGGCCTTCTTTAAGGCAACAAATCTTTTAGTTTAATAACGCTCTTTTTTCGACCTAGTTGTAAAAATAACTTATCAATCTAATATTAGTTCAACTAAAATGGACAAGTCATTGTTTTTACATTTTACACAGACCAAATTTTTAATTCTATTCTTTAATTATTATCTATTATTCAGAATCTCCCAAATTAGAAGTATCATCTGATGGTGATTTTAAGCAGCGATTCCAAGTGTTGGAAGAGCTGGGAAAAGGCCGTTTTGGAGTTGTCCACAAAGTGCAAGAAAAGGATAGTGGACGAATTCTGGCTGCCAAAATGATCAAGTGTATTAAAGCGAAGGATCGAGTCAAAGTTCAAGACGAAATTGCTATTATGAAATCTCTAAAGCATCCTAAACTGCTCCAATTGGCTGCTAATTTTGAAACAACCAAAGAAATTATTATGGTTATGGAATAGTGAGTTTTTCATTTTTCAATTATTAATATAATATATATTTTTCATAAATTAGTAAAAACTATATGATAGTAATATCATTTAAAATTAAGCTAAATTTTCACAACTTTAAAAAAGTTTTTAATTCCGTTTTTAGCATCACTGGAGGAGAACTATTTGAACGAGTCGTAGCTGATGACTTCACATTAACAGAGCACGATTGTGTCATTTTCCTGAGACAGATTTGCGAAGGAGTCAGCTACATGCACAAAAAATCGATAGTTCATTTAGATTTGAAACCGGAAAATATTATGTGCCACACGAGAAACAGTCACCAAATAAAAATTATCGATTTCGGACTTGCCCAAAGATTAACAGACGATTTACCAGTGAGAGTCCTTTTTGGAACTCCTGAATTTATCCCCCCTGAAATTATCAATTATGAACCGATTGGATACCAATCCGACATGTGGAGTGTCGGAGTTATTTGTTACGTTTTGTAAGTATTACTTTTTATTAAAAAAATTATTTTAACTTTTATTGGAATTTGTTTGTAGGTTATGACTTTATTTCACTATTGCAATAAAATTTTCAATACGCCCTTTTTTCATTGCACGTGGGATTTTGTTCCATTGCAATTTACAGAATGGTACGATTGGTTCTTTACCTTTATAATCCAAATTGTAATGGAACAAAATCCAAATTGCAATGAAAAAAGTGTTGTGCGAAAAAGTAACCCATTAAGAAATTCAAATCGATAACGAAAAGCTAGCCTTTCAAACAAAAGTGTAAAAAGTTGTATTTATTCACAGATTATCTGGTCTATCCCCATTTATGGGTGATTCAGACGTGGATACTTTCGCCAATATCACTAGAGCCGATTACGATTTTGACGACGATGCTTTCGATGCCGTTTCCCAAGACGCCAAGGACTTTATCTCTGGACTTCTGGTCCACAGGAAGGAGGATCGATTGACTTCGGACCAGTGTCTCCATACCAAATGGCTGTCCACTTCTGATGACGACGACAGTAAACAAAAACAGAAGAACAAAATTTGCACGGACAAATTGAAGAAGTTTATCATTCGTCGAAAGTGGCAGGTAAGAAACTTTGCTTTTGGTTTCAAAAAAATTTCATTTTTGTGTTTTGATAAAATTTTAAAATTGCATGGGTTTTTGAGTGAATTTTGTGATAATTTGGCCAATAATTAATTGCTTAGAAAACTGGAAATGCGATTAGAGCGCTGGGACGTATGGCGACCCTATCAGCAAATTCAAGACGAAATTCATCTACTTCTGCAATGTCAAGGTATTTATTTAGCAGTGTGGAAAATGAACCAATCTAATTTCCTCAATATTGACAAAGTAGCGTTTGAAATTTTGTAAAAATATCAAAGATGTGCCACTGAGACGGTCGCCCGGTTCATTGCCCGGGCCCCAAATATTGTGTTTGTGTGGGCCCCGTTGGTTTGTATGAAATTGACTCGGGCACCCACTAATAAAATACGCTTAATAAGTGTAAACCGCCTAGAGTCAATTTCATGCGAATTGCACGGGCCCCGTATAATGTAGTGTATGGGACTCGGGCGACCGTCTCGGTGGCCCATATTAAATAATGATGAAAAAAAACGATTAATTAAGTTTCTTGAATAAAGAACAAGATTTAAAAAAAAAAATCAACATTTCTTTCTAATTCAATATTGAGAAGATTAAAGAGGTGATTTTTTAACAATGGTTTTTTATTGAAATAACAATGATCATAATCGAACAGTCCTCGACCATCAATCTCGACCACTTTCATTCCAATCAGTCATTTGCCCCATCAAATGTCAGCAGTACACGAAGAAGAGATCGAAGAATTGGATGATGGACCAGAGACAACCCAGAAAAATTCTCACTATTTACCAAACCATCGAAATAGTCAACCACAAAATGGAAATTCAACTGGAATGAGGAACTTGAAAGTGAAAGAGCGAACTTGCAGCGAGAGAAGCGACTCTGGTTTTAGCGAATGTGTAAATTGCAATTGTTCAAATTCAATTTGCACAAACCCAAGTCATCAAATTAAGCCAATAATTCCTGAAACGGAAAAGAAATCGGCTTTATGCCATGATTTGTTGAAGAATAAATTGCAAAAAATTGCAAGCTTCCATGAGGAAGTGATTGAAAATAGTCAAGCAGAAGACGTAATTGACCTTCCAGCTATTAGTCCTGTTCCAGTGAAAGAGAGTCAAAGCATTTCCTCGAATTCAGTCACAGAAACAGCAGACGAAATCTCCGAGGAAGAGGAGAAATCGATGAAAAATTCAGTTCCAGATTTGATAAACGATCTGGATTATGATATAAAAAGGTACCATTTGGAGGAGAACTCCATTCAGTCGAGGAAAAAGTCTCTGGAGAATCAGTTTAGAAAGGATTCTGTTTCTCCAGGCGCCCCAGGTCCCATCAAAGTATCGTCCAAAGTATCCGATTTGAAGAGTAAGTTTGATGTAAAGCACAATGCGAAAAACGACACTTTCCTATCCGCTTCCAAAGGCTCGAACGTTTCAAAGTTGATGACCAATTTTGATCGAGGATCGCATAAAAATGGTAAGGTCTTTTAATGTTGATTTGATTTTGAGTGAAGTAATAGTTTTTTTTTGACACAATGAATGGTTGAAAACTTTTAATATCTAAAGTCATATAAAGCACCAACAAAACGAGTGACTTCATATCAGAACCCTAGATATTAGTAATGAATACATACTTCCATGAAAGTATATGTACCACATTGATCGTTTTAATTTAGATTGAAAGTGAAGTGAATTTAGGTTTTTCAAGAACAATTTGTGAAATTTGCAATAAAGGTTATTCCAAAATTAGGGCAATTTTTGAATTTGTTGTAATGTCGTATAAGAACATACCTAGGATAACGCTTGTAGGACCTTATCCTTTTCATGAGAATTTTCAAGAATAAATCGAAAAGATGGTCAGTTTTGACGCTCATTTTTACCTCAGAAAATACGTTAATAACAGAAATGTTACATGTGGAACTCGGAAAATTGAAGACTGCTTAATAAAAAGCCTCTCCTTTCTTATAATACGTGTTTGGTGTAGGTTTTGGAGTAGCTTCAGGATTGGAACCTTCTTATTCGAAAATAAGGTTTATGCAACTGTAAAATTATGAAGTTCTTAAAATAGAGATTAACAGGTTTTGATGTCAACGACATGTATTATAAAATAGAACAGATACTGAACTATACAAACAACAAAATCATGGTAATTGTGGTAAAAACGCTTCTTGGTCGAATTTCTTCTTTAAGAGTTGATCAACTAAACCTGATTTCTCGTATCTTGTAATTTCTTGATTTCATTGAAGAAACGTGATAGAGAAGGTCTCTTTTAATAGTTTAGAATACATTCAAGACCTTACAGTTAGAATTTTTGTCGTTATCTAGGATATATGTCTGAAACTGTGCCATTTAGTCTTGAAAATTTTCATTAAAAAAAATCAATTCCTATAAGCGTTATTTTGGGCGATATTTGCTCATGTATTATACCATACAAAACCGTAATTATTGCACTTTAAGATTCACTTTACGAATTAGTAGCTATAGAATAAAATCTCTGTTTTATAACAAATTCAAATTTTAGGCTAATTCTAACACCCTTTGTTACTACAAACATGGTTTAATTACTTTGACTATGTTTCTATATGTAATATTTTTATATTAAACCTTTATTGTTCTTTTAAAAGACACACGTAAAAAATTCATTATTGGTAATCAGTTTCGATCCTTACAAGAAAAGATATTTTAAGTTAGTTCAATCAAGTAAACTTAATGAGATTTAATTAAGAAATGGAAAGAATATTTAGGACTACATAAAGGACTTACATAAAGGACTTACATAAAATTGGTTAAAAAACTGTAATATTAAATTAAATGTAAATAAATACTGAACTAACCTTTCACTTGTTTATGCCTTTTTACAAATCCTTGTAGACCTCAACCCAATCTCAACAAAAGTTCGACCAGCACCGACTGTCCCAAGTGTCGGCCTTAAGGCGACGAGTGGGCTAAGTGGAAGAGTGAAGGAGGTGACTGAACGACTATCGAAACCGAAAAGAATCCCCGATTGCTCCCCGGTCAGAACCGCATCACCAATTCGATACAAGAGTTCGACAATTCTAAGGCCTAGTCACTAAAAAACCCTATTAAAATCACATTTAAAGTTATTATCTTAGAATAACCAAATTATCACCTATGTTTATACACAGAATTGAATCCTCTGGAATTAGTCACGAATACTAAACTAATTCGATCCCTAAAGGACTTTCTTATTTAACCAAATGTATCATCCGAATTTATTATAAATATTTTACGACTTTACAGCTCTAATTCGATTATTATTTTGCATACTGTTAAAATTATGTATCTTGTTTTAATTATATCGTAGCCGTAATATTTTACTACCTAGTGTGTGTAAGAGATATACTGTTTTCAATTTTTTGTTAATAAATAGAGTTAAACTTTAAAACTGTGTTTTGTCGCTTATAATATTCTCAAATATAGACTTCATGAGAAAAATAAATATTACAGTAGAAATTCCTTCATAGCGATTAACGTGTTTGCGGTATTTTTACGGATTGTGACTCTCGCAATTAAGAATCTTTGATTGTATATAGTTATATCAACGATACAAAACGCTGACCCAGTTTTATAATTGTTCATCATTGATCATTACAAAAACCAAAACTTAATTAGAACAACCGTCGAGTGAATTTTTGACAGCCTTTGAGACATTAAACAGACGAAAACTATGGAACTTTGTCTCGGTCGTGATCAAACCTTCATTCCGTAAGGATTATATCTGGTAAGACTCGCGTCCTCTCCGTTGCTCATGTTCATCATTACAGTTAAAAATCTTTTTGTAAAATTATTAAATATTTTAATTGTATAAAAAGAATCTGCGTTTAGAAACACCTTTGTTTCTTAATAAATCATTACCTCCCGACCCCAGATTTATATCTTCTTTGAATTTTTTTTTATATAAGGTAAGGTAAATAAAGAAAGTATGTAGCACTTTGCCTATTTATTAAACCGAAATGGACCAAGTTATGAGAATTAAAACGTTATAATATAGCAATAAGATTATCTGGATTTTGATTATTGTTGTATCCATGATCAAGATTCAGAATGTCATATTTTTTAACAGGAGAATATTACCTTAAAAATACTTTCTTCAAAATAAATCAATTTTTTCTCGATTTGGTGTCACATATTTAATTAAAATAGATTACGGATAAAAATTTGAATATAATTATGGTAGGGAACAAGCATTATGTAAAATTGAACAAGTTAATCAGTGTTCTAAACCAGCGATTTAAAGTTGTTGAGGTCTTCTGGATGAAAATGAAAGAATAGAATAATATATCTCTAGTTAATGGTCAATGAAAGGCTACTGGTTCCTTTCGTTGTCTTGGTTAGACTGTCCACTTTCCTTATCTCGTCACAATCATAATAACAATGATATGCACGTCCTCGACATGGCTCAGTCAGCACTCTTCAAGTATATTTATACCAAATTCAAAAAGATGTATGGACTTTTGTAGAAAGTTAAACAATCTTTAAAATACCACGGTTTGGCATAAATGCACAGAGTAGTTTGTTAGCTGTGGCGCGTACTACCCTAAAAACTTTCTGTAAAAAGAAAATATTAATCGAAATTCTGATTTTATGAGTTATTCCATTATGTCGATATTAGTATTCAAAGATGCATAAAGAGCTCAATTTTTGATATTCCTCATTACTTTATTTGATTTAAAAAACTTTGAATAATATTTTCTCATTTTTCACAAATAGGGGTTTTAGGAGTTCAACATGAGCTACTGACGGCCTACTATGACATCGCGACCCAAATTTTCAAAATTCTGAATATAGTTCGGACTGTCTAACTACCCTTATCCATAGTGGAGATAGAGAACGGGTGCTTTTATAGCACTGATCAATGAAGCAGATGCGTTTTTTCGTAATTTTGCAAAACTTATTAAAGTATTTGCAATATTTTTTGGCAATTGTGATTTATTAAGAGTAATGTTGTGTGGTTATTTGAAGTTCCTGCAACATCTGATTCCAGAAATAAAAAGGTGTCGTGTGTGTGTTGATACCCTTAGCTCGCGCTGTATATATGATAACACAGAATAAAATTTAATAGGTCTTTACTTATTATGTTCATGAGATAATAAATTTAATGTAAATAATTTTAATTTCAAGATCCTATCAATCAAACGAATTTCATCTTTATGGTCTCTAATCGATTTTGAAGCAATGGAAGAGACCATTTTTCATAGCGTTAATAAACAAGTAAAGGTAGGTAAATAACAAGATCATGATGTTATATTCTGGTCACGTCCTCCAGAAAAAAAAATCGATAATTATTGGAATGTTTTGATCACAACAGTTAGACTAGTCTTGTTTTTGATTAAATGAGGACCACACACACATCGCTCGCCACTGCACTAAACCGGCTAGTTGAGAAACAAATAGTTATTTTCGTTTCAAGACAGTTTAGGTTTCGGTTTTTAAGAAGGAAGTCTGTTTCCGCTAGGAGACGAAGTCGACGACGCGAATAGCTTCCTTAGAGAAAACTGAATTAAACGTCGAGAAACGAATGCTATTTTTCCCAATTTTCATTTGTAAAATAGCACAAAAACTAATTAAAACTAATATAATATTTATATGGCAAACTTAACTTTGATACTCTGGGGGCTTTTTGTAGTTTTAAAAAATAGAAACATAATATTTAATGAAACATTTCGATGTTTCATTGTTCCGACTAGAATAAAAAGAAGAAGTCGAATGATAAGATGTATTTGTGAATGGAGTAGTATCTTTTCATTTCTATAGTACATTTTTCATGCCTGTATTCATTCAGTTTTTCAAGCCGTGATGATTATTATGTTTCATTTAGAAAAGTTTCACTTTTTATTGAAGCATAAATTAATAAAAACAATTACTTTTTATATTAAAATTGAGAAAAAGCACTTTTTAAAAATTAATTTAAAGGTTAATTTTGTTATAAAGTGTTTTTGTGTTTATTCGAATAAATTACGTTCTATACACATAAATACAAAAGAAATACAACGCTTTTTGGGAAACAACACACTTTGGCTTTTATTTGAGATATAATAACCGATTAAAATCTTAGAACAGACACCCAGTGCCAATTTATTTGTATTACTTAAATTAAGTTCACAGTTCAGATAAAAATGTTATATGCGCTAAATAAATTACAATAATTGAGTAGTAGGAATAGTCTCTCGTTTCTGGAACTTTATCCATAGCCCACCCTTGGCTCGAAGGGTGACTCGGAATGAGGGAATAATGTTCTCTTTTCCGGGGATTGTGTGCATTGTGTAGTTGCGTAAAATTTGCGAAATGAGGGCCTTCATTTCAAACATGGCGTATTTATAACCTGAGAAGAAAATAAATCATGTTAGTTTTTCATAAAGATTAGATTAGATTTCCTTACCAATACAATTTCTGGGCCCAGCACTGAACGGAATGAATGCGAAGGGATGTCTCTTGGCACAATTTTCCGCAGTGAATCGTTCAGGATCGTATTTCTCCGGATCTGGATAGATATGAGGTAGTCTATGGATTGAGTAGGTGATGAAGAAGACATTGGTCCCAACTGGCATCACGTGGTTCTGCATTTTGACTTCCTCTCCCAGTTTTCGGGCAAAAAGCGGAACACTTGGGTACAATCTCAAGCCCTCTTTGATACATTGCTCTAAATATGTCATGTTTTTGAGGTCGGACATTGTTGGAGCTCTAGTATCTCCTTGGAAAATCGAGTCTAATTCTTCGATACATTTCTTCTGACATTCTGTGTGTTTTGCGATCAAAAACAGAGCAAAGGCTGTCGAAGCTCCAACTGAATCCTGTCCAGCCAACATGAAGGTCGAAGCTTCGTTGACAATATCGTCTTCTGTAAAGTCTTTGTTGTTGTCAGCAATGTCGATCATGAAATCTAAAAGGCATTGTCGTTCTGGAACCACGTTGTTTTCCCGATCTTGTCGTCTCTTCGCAATGACGTTCTTTGTGAATTCGTCCAAACGGTTTTTCTGGTTGATTTCCGAAGAAGCAGTTTCTGTCAGTTTGTAGATCCAGTCCAGCATCAGCCATGGCTTCGTCAATCGGTCGGGCATCACGATCTTTCCCTCTCTAAATGGCGATGATTTGATATTTTCCGATTTCAATATTGGCACTCCGAAAACAGTCTCTGAAATAGGAATGAAATTGTTGATTAATTTTAAATAGAAGTATAGTTATTTAATTTAGAAATTCATTGAAGTAAACATTTATTACAGTTTCAAGAAAATTTGAAAATCATTTTAAATATAAAAAATGATACTTGTTTTGAAATTCATATTTAAGGGGGCACAATTTTTTTACAAAACCAGCATGGTTATGTTAAAAGTGGATTATTCCTTCTGGCTCTTGCAATGGTTCCTTCAGTTTCTTATTATTATAACTTTTAACTGCTTACAAGTGAAAATAACGGTAAACAGGAAATTGCGTAAAAGTACAAAAGCTATGGCGGCTGTACTACTTACTCTATTTTAATTTTTAAAATTGCAATCACTTGAAAATAAAATACAGATTTCATACACATGTAAATTGATTATCTTGTTTTATCATTTAATCGTGAATTCCATTAAACGGTATATATTTTTATTTCTCTTGAGTATTTCGATGTCACAAGCACATTATTTAATATCCCGGATCATGTAGTGAACTTATTCGCTCAAATCAAGAAATAGTCGTTCAAAGTACTACAATATTTGTTTGACGTGTAAACTTAACTCCATTTACATATATAATGAATTAAGAATAATACTCCACGTCTGCTCGGCATATGGTTTTCTGTGTGGTTAAATTTCATACAAACCATATAAAAAGTCAAAACCACTTTTCTTCTATAATTTTTAAATGTGTTTGTGACTGTTTATTGAAAATAGTGACATCGCCAAATAGTGTTCTATAATTTCGTTTACCGCAAATGATGCTTCAAAGTTAATTTAATATTAAATTGAAATTTTGTCCTTAAAATACGATTAAAATATGTTGAAGATATGGCCTCAATAAAATAATGGCAGTTATTAGATTTTCTAGTGAACTTTCTTTAAATTTCAATTTTACCAAAATATAATTTAAATTTATTAATTTGTGCGGTGTAAAAACATAACTAAAATTTCAGTGTTTCTTGGAAAGGATGCTCCAATATTATTTTCGTTTTCCTTATTCTCGAAACCAACCATGTGGTTAAATGTGTCGAAGACAGATTGTAATTTAAAACTTGACGTTGAAACTTGAATAGATTACGATGAAGTCTTCAGAGAAAAATTACATATTGTCAGTGCTGTGTATTATTTTCTTTCATACAGTAATTTTATATGAAAGCTTCACCATATAATTTTATATCTTGCAGAAAACATGATTCTTTATTAAAGTGTTGTTTTATTTAGACATAATTTAAAAATAATCATTTTAAAATACTTTGGTGTTTTGACAGAACAAATAATACTTATTCTCATAAAAATGCATAAAAATGAATGAAATGAAAGATAAACAAAATTAACTCACCATTTAACATTTGCAAGACAGTACTGTTGACAAATTCAGTGATATTAACAGGTCCAGTTTGGCTGTCAATTTTCTGTTTTAAGCTAAGCGCTCCATCAGCAAACGTAGAAATGAACTTTTCCAAAATCGACAAGTGGAAAGTCGGTTGGATGAGTTTCCTATGCAGCGACCACTTGTCCTGTTCTGTGGTGATCAGTCCTTTTCCCAAGAAGTTGTGAAGAAATTTGTAGGCGAAGATCTTCTCGGTGTGTTTTTTCGAAGCCAAAACCGACTGAATATCGTCGGGATCTAAGAGCATAAAGCTGGGCAGAAAGCCCACCCAGAGTCGAATCAGTTGTCCATATGTATGAAAGGCTGTTCCCGCCTGCTCGAGCATCACTGAAAATTAAACAGGAGGATGATAATTTATTAAACACTTCTAATTATAATGTTTTCTGTAAATATAAACAGCAAATACTGATTCGTTAATCAAATAAGAGTTTCCTGCTTGTTAGAGATAATACGGAACTTTATGCAAAGTCTCTAATTTATTTCTGGCTAATTGCAAATTTTGTTTAAATGACAAACAATTTTTGAATTAATTGAATAATTGCTTATATTACGCAATTTTTTTTTATTTTATTTGAACTTTAAATTATATGTTTCCCAAATATTAGTTTTAATGTAATATTTGAATACATGTGATTAATTATTATTTAAATAAATAAATAGAATTTTAATATTTCTTTAATCAAAGAAAGCTATTTGAATTTGTCTTGGTTAATTTTTTTTTCTTTTTGCATTTTGGTAACATCAAATTGATATTATGGCACTCATATTTTTTCTGTTAAAGTTGTTTTTATAGCAAAATGTGGTTTAAAGAAGTCTTTCAAGGAAATTTATTTGAAAGTATCTTATTTATGAAGTAAAGAATATGAATACGATCCATTAAATTAAGGTCTAAACATATACAACTAAGGGAAGAAGTTGTCAAGTAAATAGAAATTTAGGTTTCAATTTTTCAATATATCACGGTTATAGAGCACCAATCACTGATATTCCTGTAATAGCACTTATCATTTAAACCACATTTGGAAGCCAGAACCTTCATTTAAAAAAGTATACTTTATTGTAGAGACATGACAAATGTCAAAATATATTTTCAATCTAAGCTACTAAGATCAAAAATTATAAATTTTAGTAGTTGATTTTTGGTACAAAGTACTAACTTTATGTATTTACACGATTTATAATTGTCTGCGCGTATTGAATTATACTTTATTCAACACTGTACGATTAAAAAACAATTTCTAGAGAAAATATTGGCTACTACAATGTAAACATTTTTCAACAGAATTGTATAAAAGAAAGTATACATCACAGAAATCTATTATCTTAATTTCAAAATTTAAACCGGCAAAAAAAGCAGTTTATGAAAAAGTTTTTCTAAATTCAGTGATTGAAGCAAAGAAAATGAAGTTAAACAAAATATTTGAAATTATTTTAAATATTAGAACATTCTATTCCTTACCTAAACTGGTACAGATATATTTATAAGCAACAAAGGCATGTATAGAAATTTTATTGGTGTGGACCAGCCATGTATTTTCATAAAAATTTAAAGAATTCTTAAGATTTTTGTATTAATTTATTTTAAAATGCCTTTAATTTTGAATAAAAATTTCGATAAAAATTGTTATACACTCGGATTTTCTTTAAAGCACTTTCTACGCCCGTGACTTTTAAAAAACCTGCTATTTAATATCTTATCTTAGCAACCTAGTTTTATAAATATCATAACTATTATTCACTTGAAACAATTTTATTTTAACTAAAATATTCTTAGAGCTTAAATGAGGGTTTTTTGATAATTAAATTACTTTTCCCCAAAATTTCGAGAAATTTGGAATACACATTTTTTTTTATTTATTTTAAAAACCTATTTAAGAAACTATTTATTTCCTCTAAATTTCCATGAAACTTAAGCGTTCCGCTTTAATAGCTACACATCATATGCATGATGCAAAAGCTCCGTAATTCGATACAACAAAAATTTTCTTCAATTGTTTATATTCCAAGTCATGCGATATTTTTTTATGTTGTCCTTTTGCTTTTTTTCATTTCAGATCAACGAGGATCAAAAGAACACTAAAACCGCATAAGTTTTGCGATTGTTTTTCAAAAATTAGAAAAGAAGTACTAAAAATAATACGATCGAGTTGTTTGCAAAATCAATTTTCTGAGCCCTACCTTTTAGTAGTTGTAGCTTCTTCAATAATATACGCCTAAATTATTACAAATTATTTCGGTTAATATTAGCATTATTACAAGGTAATTCTATTCATGTTGTCAATATTAACAATGATCAGAATATTAGCCGGTAAATGTTTCTACGAATGTACTTAAAAACTGCTAATTATTTTATGTTTGGGGAGTAACCGTGACCTCATACTTTTTATGAATTAAAAATTTGATTTCTGGTTGTTTTGAACGAATAGGTCAAATTATGCCATTGACATTTTATTATTATGTTATTTTTGTTTAATTGAAGTTCCGCAAAATTTCCATTATTAAAAGTGCGAAAATTTTAATTTTTCATGCAATATTTTCAAAATTTATTTGAATTTTTCTGGACGAGAATTTGTGCTTCATTTTTGAAATTTTGTTTTTAAAAATATCTAATAGAAATATATTCAATATATTCAAAATATTCATAAAATCATAAGATTTAAGTTAAAATCCATTATTATTAAATTAAAACTAAATTACCCATTAAGATTGTAATCATTTGAAAAGAAATATTATATAATTGGTTATTTGGTTGATAACTTATTACCAAATACGCAATTTATATTGTGTTGTTTTGAAAAATACAGACTTTATTTGCTGTCATACACGTTCCGTTGAAATGAGAATTGAGATATAAAACTAATTGAATTGATCAACAAATAAACGTCAATCTGAGGTTTCTCTTTCCTAGAACTTTTGTAAATGAAGTAAATGAAAGTGATATTGGCTACGTTTAAAATCTTTAAACTCGTACAGTTCTGAAACTTATGTATCAATGTATAAAAAAACGAAACTTTATAAAATAATAATTGGAAGCATTGCCTTGAGTATATTTAGTGTATTCAACTTTTATACAAAATATCTTTTTATACAATTCTATTGAAAAATCTTTACATTTTAGAAACCAATGCTTTCACTATAAAGTCCTCGATAAAATTACAGTGTTTAATTATGCATTATTCAATACCCGAAGCCAAACAGAAATCGTGTAAATACACAAAAATAGTACTTTGTACAAAAATTTGATTACTAAAAAATATAACTTTTGACTTAGCCGCATGGAAGGAAAATATATGTATTTTGACTGTTTTTTGATACTCTAATAATAGGCCATGATTTATTAATCAAAATGTATTTTTCCGCATTAAATGTCCTAAAAGTACAATTATTCTTAAATGTATTTTCTGGTGTCTAAATGTGGTTTATTGCTGAACGCTATCACAAAGAAACAGTACAAATTGCTACTCGTATATTGTCGTGATTTAATTGAAACTGAAAGTTCTATTCGCGTGATAACTTCTTCCCCGAAGTGTAAGTATGAGTTTAGATTAGACCTTAATTTCGCAGCACTGGGTTGTCTTCTTATTCTTTATTTCATATTTAGCGAATAATAAATAAGCGAATTGTATAATTTTTTTTAAAAACTGGAAGGTAAAATACAAAAAACTCGTATCTTTTAGGAAACTTATTTTATTCGTTTTTTAAAACTTTACTCGTGTTAATTATGGTTCATTTTCCCCACGTTGGCGTTGATTTAATCAAAGATGCTCAACCTTAACTAAGTTGTCCAGATATTGGCAGTCGAATGTGTGACGTCATCGACTCCGCTGTAGTTCATTGTTTTGTTTTTGTATGAACTTGAAATGAGGACTAGACACATGTGTATTGTTATCTAGATACTATATTG
>JXOV01017377.1:42708-55694 GCA_001014945.1 Clogmia albipunctata | reverse complement strand
ATATAACTACTTTAAAAGTCTTTTGTCATAAAACTATCATTAATTTCCTTGCATACAGCGGAGTCGATGACGTTTCCACTACTACTAGCACCACAGATCTGGATAACCTTAATGTTAAGTTAGCCTTGGGTTTAATAACTATTATCATACAAATTTAAATCAATAAACTTACAGTAGAATCCCTTTAATAATAATCAGTTTATAGTGACCAACAGCTTATTATAACGAATTCCAAAGCGAAGTGTGGTGTCCATCTAAAAGTCATTACAAAATAGACGCTCATAATGACCGATTTATGAAATTGTTACCGATTTTTAAGAAGTTGTGTCCGATTTTAGTGACTAACAAGAGCAATTTCGGCCTAAGAATGAGACCAATTTAAATGTCATATATTTTTTTGTGAAAAACGAAGACAAATATTCATATGTTATGGATGTACTTATCTATTATAAATATAATCATTTCTTAAATATTATCTCCATATTATCTACTTTTAAAATTTATGAATTCATTGTTCTATTAAATGTATAATTAAATCAATTACTAATTTAGGAAATTATAAAAGGATATTAAAAATTACCCTAGCCCCAACCTCAGGGTTTATTTTAGACTTTTCATAGCTATTAAATGGATATTAATGCTTATTATATGAAGATTATTTCATTTTGTTTAACGGAATATTCCGAAAGAAAATAATCCAATGTGTTAACACTTTTAAATCAATAAATATCAGTTTAAAATTTTTTTATACAAATTATGTAAATTGTATTTTTATTACACTGTTACAAACATTTATTGCTGTCAAATAACTATAATATTATATCAAAATATCTATTAATTAAGTAGTTTTTTAAACTTAATAAACGAAAATTGATAAAATTATGGTATACAAACAATAGCAAACTAATGAAACGATCAAATTTGTGAGGAAACTTTTTTCGTTTCTTTAAATTACTTTATTGCACAGAAGAATTTATTGATTAAATACCATGATGTCATCTAAGAGGTATTAATTAAACATTGTGGGAAATCTGTGTTTACCAAGACATAAAAGACTGTGTTTAGGAAATCGAATAACAGAATGAAGAAAAGTTTTGCTCTTTTAAATTACGAGAAAAGTTTGTTTAAATAAAAATAAAAGTTTAACATTGTAATTTACAGTCCACAATTCCTGGTCATTGTCAATATAAGTAAATTGTGTTTATTTGATGAATTACTACCGAGTCGTTTGTTTGTGGTCGACATCAGTTTAGCGTGCAGATTTTCTAGAAAATGTGCTTTGAGCACGTCATGAATATTCTTAGTAAAATGCGTCTTTGGATGTGTCGTCCTAAAATATAGCATGATAATGTTGACTTTACTCATATAATACGTTTTTCTATTTTAGGGAAATATGTACATAATGACATAGGGGGTATATTTGGATTTTGGCGATTTATAGCTCGTAACTGACTGGCATTTGCTAACCAGTCAAAATTTGAACGCATACAACTCGTCTAATTGTCTGGACCCTCAGAAGTTATCCCAGTTTTATTTTGTATTCTACTAAATTTAGTACATCGTATGTTTTTCGTTAAAATATCCTGATATTATATATCTAAAATATTCATTGTTGTTTTAAAACAAGATTTTCTAGAAATATATTTTATAATTTTTATTTTTTTTCCGAAGTGAAATGAATAACCTGTCGTTTTGTCCATAAGTGGTATTTATTTATTTAAGTTGTGCTTATTTTGTCCATAAAAAATTTTCCCTTTTAATTCCTTTAAGGAATATGAGGAGTCTCAACCTCAACCAACGGGTTCAGAGTTTTCATGATTATTTGGTTTTCAGTGTATTATAAAATATTTCAATTAAAGGACCCAGTCAGCCCTACTTGCCCTGTGATTGAACCCATGGCCTCCGAGGAGGCAACCGGATGCGTTACCACATCAGCTATGAGGCGGATTTATGTTGTCCATAGATATGCCAAATTGCTCGAAAATTCTAAGCACTCAACTCATCATCAGTTTTAGAGGCAAAACGATAATGAACGTGGAATTCTTCATATTAAACAACTTATATATCCTAACGATATTTTTTCAAGATCTAGACTCGGAGAAGGTTGGTACATTGTTAGCATTGGAGTCACGCTTCTTCAATCTGCGTTCCTAGATGAGCATAGTGTTTAATTTGCGTAATTTTGCCAATAATTATATCGAATATAACGACCTAATTTTGTCCATAGTTTTTGGACAAATTGGATTAGCGCTGATTTAATTTTCTTTAATTTGTTCTGCTTATTATTGCAATAATTGGATATTAATTTTAATAAATAGATAAACAAACATTGATCAGTATATAATATGACTTTGTTGTGTGCTTCCCATAAAGAATTATGATCCGAAAACGAACTATTTGTCATTTTGAACATAAATTTCATTAAAATGAGAAAAAATTGATATTGGAATTTCATCTGTTCTTCAATCAAACATCTCAATACGAGAAATTGAAAGAATAAAACAAGTGTTTGTTAAGATTTCCAATCGTGAATTGGTTTTTTATTATTCCTATGATTATTGCACTCCAAAACCCATCTCAAAACGTTTGAACTTTTAATTAAGGTATGTTAAAAAAATCAAATAATAATTCAGTTTAGCGTCGATATGAAGAAAATAGTTACGTGTTCTATAAGGGTGTAAAATTAACTGTTTTTAAACAAGGTAACGAGTGTGAAATATGACTGATAGACGAGTTTTCCATTGTTCTAGAGTTAAGAAATGGATTTATCATCTGAGCAAAACATAGTTATAACGGTCTCTGTTTGATCGGTTATCGGTCTGGATTAAATACTTTGCAATTTATTGTTCAAAATGGCGCAAAAATTTTGATTTTGAGAAAGATTTATTCGTAGATAATGACCGTCTTTTATTCAATGAAAATTTAAAATTTCATTGGTAAAGTGCTAGATTATGAAACTCAAATCGTTGTCGATAAGCTAACCTTTCGATACAAAAAAAAAACATAAAACTAATTTCGAATCCAAAACTCACCATTTTTATCTGCTATCATTAAAATGTTCCCCACAAATGGCAAGGCGGTTGGTCCATTGGTCCTGAGAGCGATGATCACTTGTTTAAAGTAATTTGTTAGGCTAAATAATATAATCATGGCCACTGTGATCGTTATAAAAGTCACCATCTCCATATAGGAAGCCTTCTCGATCTGCAAAAATCATAAACAATAATTATTAGGAAAAGTGTACTTTAGAAATATTGTTATTAATTCAATAGCTTCTTAAAGTTTATAAGGTCAATATCAAACAATCAATATGACTTGTAGAAGACACAAGAGGGTTAAATGGTTTTTTAAGTTCATAAAATTACTTCCGATGTCAAATTGGAATTCCTTCAAAATGCAAATGCATTATAGTTCTATAATAAATTTTCAAAGAAAATATTTTATGTTATTTTTTGTTTCTGTAGTTTCATTATTAAACAATTACAGTCGACACTTAATAATTCGAAACTCGAGGGACTCTTAAAATATTACGAATTATCCAGAGTTTGTACGGTATGAAATTTATAAAAGAAAATGAATAAAACTTTGAATTATTAAGTGTTGATTAATTATTATTTATAAACAGATGTTCTATAACAATGACACAGGTTTAGATAAACATTCTGTTTCAAACATGAACGTATTTATAATGTTAATTATTTTATCTTTCGAAAGAACTCTGTTATAGTGGTTTGCTTCAAAGCACATTGCTGTTGCTCAGTCTGATCAATAATAAGAGAAATAGTATTCGAAATATTGCAATAACAAATTCGCAACTTTGAATTGTCGAGTGTTGGACGAAGATAAGGAATTCGAATTATAGCGTGGCTTTTGTTTGACGATTGTCGAATTATCAAGAGCAGGGAATTCGTTTTGAACAAAAGGGTTGTTTTAAACCACGAGCGTGGCGTGTGCCTGAAAGAAGGCCAAATGTTTAATAATGCTTCTCGACAGTATTTTATATAAATTTTTATGCATTTTGAAATACACAAAAATAAAAAAAATATTCGTTGTCCTAAAAATAATATTTTCACATTGTTTTCATTTCCTTGTCTAATTCCAAGAGAAAATGGAGAAACCAATATGTTGCTTCTCTTACTTTCACTTATGAAATATCATTCTTAAACGGATGGTTTAAATTTGAAAGGATCGAAACCAGTTGATTTAGTATTAATTTAGGACTATTATAAATTAAACCATCCGGTAAACAGTCACAAACACTCACATACATCCGGAAATACAGTGAAACCCTACATAAAGAAATAAACGTACATATAAATTTGATCGATTTCTTTCACGGAGGTCACACTTTGATAATAAAGAAAAAGCACTAGTGCTTTAAACTCTTTAAAGTATTTGTGCTATAAAAACAACTTTGGCAGAACAAATTTTAGTTTCATAATATTGATTTTATGTAACTTAAATACATAAAAAGATTTAACATTTATAAAAGTTCATAACATAGTAATTAATAAAATCAAAAGTATTTCTTAAGAGCTGTTTAATTTTTTTTATAAATTATAATAATATATAAATATTTTTATAAATTAGAAATTACCATAAGCCATTAAATCATTCTTTTGAGAATAAAAAATAAGACAAATCGAAATAATAATAAATTGTTGATCATTTGTTAAAATTGTATAAAAACCAAATGATTGTTTTTATAAAATTTCAAACCATGTTAAAATTTTGCCATGTTCCAGTGGAAAGTTTTCCGTTAGGAAAATAATAATAGTTTTTACTATTTAATATATTTGAATATTCATGTGCTCTTTGGTGTAATTTATATTGACCAGAGCAGACTACAGCGGGGATTTTACTGGAGCTATTGTGATTGTCTTATCTGCTTTATGTAACTTAGTTTTGCATATTTCAACATGAATTTTTTGCAAATTTGAGCTTGAATTCAAAAATTCATCTAAAACCGAAGACCTACATCTGGACAATATTACATAACTGCAAAACGTGCTTCGAAAAGAGATTTGTGCGAATCTATTTTTATCAATATAATAAAAAAAACAATGTTTAACATTTACTAATATTATGCCGGAAAACATTGATTAATTAGTTGATTTTTTTCTGTTAGTCAAACAAAATAGTTTTGTTCAAATCAATTTTTAATAGTTTTATCACAACTTTATTAAGTGATTAAAAAGTTTCTTAAATTACAATTAAATGATAGTGAACAATTTTTGAAAAAAATGAAAAAATGAACAAAATTTCAAGCCTTCTTTTATTTTATAAAATAGAAAAAAATAATCAAAATTTAAATGGTAGCCTTTTTTACATATGGCCGTTTTAAAATGAATGTAAAAATTGAGCTGAATGCGAGTTTCTATCGTCCCAAATTGAAAATATATTTCACACTCGATCCCAACATAACTTTCATGCAATCATTTGAAAATACAGTTGACTCTCGATAATTCCAAATTGCGATATTTCGTACCTCTCTATAATTCAAAGTTATCACGAGTTCCTTGCAAAATCTCTAGATATTTCAAACTAAATCAATACATTTTTAAGATAGCGGTAATTAAAACGGAACAAAACAGTGCTATTTCACAAAACCATATGGTGATTCGAACTCATCCGCGGCACACTTGACAATTTTTGTCCAAAACTCGGACAAAACTATTTAAGTAAAGAGACGAAAACGTTAAAAATTATCTGTTGAACTTTCTTCTGTTCGGCCACTTTAACGTTCAGTTTTCTTAGTTCCTATTGCGAAAACGATATTAATAATAACTGAAATTAATTACTCAATACCTTATTAAGTAATTATTAAATTTTAAAACGAAAACAATGATGTATTTATTTGGAATTTTTAGTTGACACACAGCATTTTACTCCCTTTTACATTGAAAGTCGAATTAAAAGATTAGTGGCAAAAACTGGCACCTGGTTTTCAACACACCTTTTCATTTTTGTGTTTTTAGATGGCAAACTCTTGTTTTACTCTAATATATAAACATAATAAATTAAAAACTTGAATTCTTAAAGCTATGGGTTCAATACTTTCTTAAACATAAATTTAAAGTTTTATGAAATATTTAAATAATAGATGAACTATTATTTAATATAAACCCAGTTAAAAATAATTGAGAAAAAAATATTCAGAATATTTGTGTTGAAATGTTTCATTTTTTCGTCAGAAAATTCAAACGCAAAAAGTTTTGAAATTGTAAAAACTTCAGTGCCCATGAGTGGAGTGCAAAAAAACGTTATGTCCTGCTCGGGTGTAAAGTCTTGTTTTTTAACTCCTCTTAACGATGAAAGACTCGCCTTCGTTTCGAATGTTTCACTCGTTAAAACACCCTTGTAGCACAAATAATTATTTGAACAGTTCGAGTACCAGCAATGGAACACCATTTGATAATTCAAACTCTCGATAGTTTAACATTTTAAGAGTCCCTCGAGCTTGGAGTTATCGAGAGTCGTCTGTACTCAAACATTGAAATATATTTGAAAAATATTCAAAATAATCACGATAGTATGACATGGCGTAGATCAATAAAAGTGTAATTTTTCACATAATGAATTAGAAAATGGTACAATAACAATAATTTCACTAGTTAGAAAAAAGACACATTATATTATTAAAACTTTCCATTATTAAATAATGTTCGAAATATCATTGGATTTTCTGTCCTTTGCAGCTATGTCAAGAGCATTGCGAATTTATATTTTTGACTCACTTACTCGTATTTAGAAAACACCGGTAACATTGTGGGATAACATTAAAAACAAAGTTAAGCCGAATTGCATTTACGATATTTACAAGCAGAGTGACTTTGAATGGCTCAATTGGTAAACATTGAAATGAACTTTTTCTGATGTTGAACAAATCAAACAATTTTTCCCGAATTCATTTAGAAATGATCATAGTTTAATCAAATAGAAACCCGGTAGTCGGCAAACAAAATTGGAAGCTACATATACATAAGGTAAGTGTGTTTTACAAGATGGACAAGTAGGCTCAACTTGACCTGCAGCCATTCAAGGCTACTATGTTTGTGTCGTCTCCATGCTGAGATGAATGATCAATACCAAATATGCTTTGATATTTAAAATTTTAGGTAAATGTTTTGCATTTGAAGTTCCGCCAAATGTACTTAATTATGTTTAGTGTTGCCAACCAGATCTTAATCTTTAAAAGTTGTCTTCCTTTTAATTAGGTAAAATAATATAAATATTTCAAATATAATTTTAAAACTATAAAAAGATAAAAGAAATTGAAAACAGTTTTAAATGATATATTTAAAAACTCTTCTTAATTGCCAACAAAAAATAATAAAAATATTATACAACAGTTTTTAAAAGTCAAGTTTATGTTTATGTAATAAAATGTTATTTTTGGGTCAAAATGTGCGAAAATTATTTATTCATTTTATTTTGTCTACACGTGTATTATTTGTCGAAATTCTTATATAACACAGCCATCGAAGTCCATTATAAGATTTTATATTTAAATTATAATTTTGCTAAATGCTCAAAAATAGATATGAGTATATTGTCATTATTTATACATCAATTTTAATTACTATTTGTAAATTGTATTTTCTATTAGCAAATGCTTAATATTTAATATAATCTTTTTACTTATTGGTACCAAAATTAAAGTATTTAAATTTTTCTGTCAATAAATAGGCTCTTTATTGAATCATTTTCATAAGTTATTCGAGTAACTACACAATAAATTTTTGGGAAAAAGTATTTTTAGACGAAACGAAAATTTTTTAAATATTTTTTTTCATTGAGTATTTTAACGGTTTTGACAAGAAAATGGAAATTATTTGGTTAATAATAAACTTTTTACAGGCATTTGAAATCACTGGAGATGATAATTTCTTAGTAAAAATTTATTGTTAAAAAATTAATACAATTTCATCCCGTTCTCATGTCGTTCATTGTAAAATTTGACTGGACGTATTAAGAGGCCTTTGAATTAATTTTCCCCGACGTTACGTACGTCTGATTCAGGATCTATGTCCATTTTTTATTTAATAGTAACTTGATAATGACTAAGTGCTTATTTCAAACTACCAAATCAGCCCACCAAAGGAAAATTTATTATGGTCTTCTATGATGAACCCTGTAACCTCTCAAAATCGCGTGTATTTCAGTAAGTAAGAGCTAGACCAATGGGATTTTTTTTAGACTTTGTATATATGGTTTTTTGTTTTTTCGCAATTTCACAAAAATTGATTCAATTATTAGCAAATCTGCTATGACATAAAGTTTTAATCTGTTTATGAGATATACTATATGTAAATTTGAGGTTCCAGCTTTTTTTACTGCCAGAGATATAAAGGAAAACCAAGTGCGGCTTTATCTTTAATTCTCAGTGTAATTGGTCATTATTCAAAAACATCAATTTAAATTAATAAAAATACACTGAAAACAAATAGTCATTGAAAATCTTAAAACCCGTTGGTTGATGTTGAAATAACCATGTTTCTTACAGGAATGTAAAAGTGATTTTTTATTATTTTCTGTTGGAATATACATAATTTTAAAGGGCGTATTCTATTATTTTGCAATGGAATTTCTATACATTAAGGTATCAAACATAAACTAATTAAATTTTCTGCTTTAAAAGTATTTACGTTTATTAAAGCATTGTGTACTTTTAGTCATTTAGTACTAGGTTCTTGTTTTATATAAAAGTATTGAAAAGTTATTTAAACTTGTTTCAATACTTTAAAAGATATGATTTCTAAAAAGTTTCTTTTGAATAATTAAAAAATATAATTTTTTCTTCATATAATGGGTTTCGTTAGTTTTAAATTCTTAACTAGAAATTATATAACAATATTACTATTATTACGAGTATTTTTAACCTTTTGCCTTGTCAATCTTTATTAATCAATAGTAAATTACAATAAAACACTTTGAATGATTTTATACTTCGTGTAAAACACAAGCTTTATGGTTTACAACATTATTTATTAAAAGATTAAAAGCCAATTTTATTGGTTTTATCCATATTTTAACTTTTAACGATTTATTAGGAAATATGTTTAAACAAGACAATTTTGATATTTTATCGAATAGTGTTAAAGTTTAAAATGAATTACAACATAGTTTTATTGATTGAAATTTTGCATAATTGAAAGGAACTCCCAATTTCGACTTAATTTGTAAATGTTAATTGTGATTTTTTAAAAAGAACACTTCCATGAAACTCATTAGAGACCCTAGTAGTAGTTAAATTTTTATCTGATCCATATTATTTTACTATACTAACAATACTGATAATTATGGTCATTTGGTCACGATTCAAATATTCAGTAATATTCGAGTGGCAATATTTGTGCCACTTATTGAAATGCAAATGTTCTCCAAAATTCTCAATAGTTTTTTTTATCACACAAAAAAAGCCACAAAAGCGATCATAGACACCACCGGCACTTGTTCAGTATTACAGATGTCGCCATGCACATTGTGTCAAGATCGGAATTTAGTGACAAATTTAATCGCATTTAATGCAAGACGTTTCCATGTCGATCACGTATTTGGTTTGTTTGGGCGGGAAGAGTTTTTTCAAAGTCAATTCATAAACTATTAGGCATATATTGTTGTGATCGATGGTCATTTTTGATCGATCAACATTGATCGTACGTGTAAACAAAAGTACAAGAGTTCAAAAGACAGGTTAACTACGATTAAGTAAATTGAATTGGTAGTTTTGAAGAGATATGACACTGGTTAGACTAAGGCACAGGTTTTTGCACTGATCGCAGATCTAGTTTTTCCTGAACGATCGCCAACATAGTTTTATATGATCCACAATGTTTTTTTGAGCTCAAGACCTCTGACTTGAAACGATACCAGTCACTATAACTCAATTTGCACATTTAACAATCCATTCTTTGGAAACCACAACATAATATTTGAAGATCAATAATCCAAATTAATACGAGTACACAATTCGTCGTTTCTATTTATAAAGATCACTTTAACACATCAGTATGTTGTTACTATTCACCAAATTGTATCACATTATTTCAATAATTTTAAGAATATAATTTTTTACACAATTTTTTAAATAGAATCACTAATTTGATCATTTATTCTCACCATTTGATAAACCACCATTGTGAATTTTTATTTTGTTTAAAAACTTTTTAACCGAACACAACTCCTGTTCTCACTACACGATCTGCAGCACGATTAAAGCTCGGCGATCAAGCTCCTCACTTTTATAACATTTTCCAACAACTTGAAACCAACGAGCGTAAGCTTTACGAGTATGTTCGAACAAGTGTTGTTATTCGTTAATTTTCAGGTTTAAGATAAATTGCAAACATTTTAAGAGAATTAATTAAAATTAATTATTCTTTTCTTGGAATCGAAAAAAATGTATTGGTTTAAAATTTTTAATATTGATTATTTCTTAGATTAAATATGTTTTGATGCTTTAAATAAAAAATGATGCAGTTGAATATACAACTTCGAGAAAATTTATAGTATGGTCTTATTATTCTAAAATCTGCCTCTGTGTCCTAGTGGTTAGCACTCTAGACTCTAGGAAAAATATGATTATTAGACCCACCATTCGGCACCGTACACTAGGGCAGTATAGGCATAACCACTTTTGTCAATTCAATACAGTATTTGTTTATTAATTTTAAATAAAACAATACGCTCAAATAAAATAGAAGATTGGCTTATCTTTTAGTTAGAATAAAGTAGGGTTTTACAACTAACTTTATTGAAGTATTATAAAAGGCTATGTTTTTTTAAAATCAAAAGCATAGTGACTTTTGAGGATTTATATTTTTTTTGGCAAATTAAAAAAGTTATATTTCTATTTCTACACGTTTTCTATACTAGTGTTTCTTGACCAGCCTATAACTTATAATCTTTAGTACATTGGTAGAGAGAGTGTAGAATCCGCGCGGGGATTATAGCCCTTTTCATATATAAATAAGATAATTGTAAAAGTGTACGATAACGCAGAGATTCCCAAACTGTGCGCAACGGCGCCTTGGGACGTCGTGAAATATATGTAGGGGCCCCGCGGGTTGAAAAAGTTTGGGAACCCCTGCATATAACGTATCAACGGATGTATATTGGACAGCTATACTCCCCTTCCCGGATAAAGACCTGATTCTCTTAACCAATCCTATTTCTGTCCCTAACTAAATTGTTGCTATTAATAAAGCATTTCAATATAACAATTCCATTTAACGATCTTGAGTAGGATTTGGATCGGATGGAATAAAAATGTTTATTAGACAAGCCATTTAGCACCACACACTAGGGCAGTATAAGGGCACTTTAGAAGAAGGGGTCTGTTAATTATCTGTGTAGTTATATGTAAAGTTAAGCTAAGCTAAGCTAGAATAATTTCCAATAAGTTATAAGCTAATATGTACAATATAAAGTAACATATTTTAAGATTTAGATGTACAGTTTACAAATTTCATTATCGGTGTATTATATTCTTTTAAAAATGTCTGATTCTACATTAAACCCTTTAAGCTATACTGTTTTCTACGACCGAGTTCACACTTCAATTATAAAAAGAAATTACAAGTTCTATAAGAAATTCTTTAAAGCACTAGTGCATTCAAATGACTTTGGCGGAACAAAAATTACAACGTTAGTATTGATTTTTGAAAAAAAAAATTATACAACAATTTCGATAAACCTATTCGCATAGGCCTTCTATTTGAAAATTTTTACCATAATAAAAATATTACATTAACTATTTTAAATGTCATAGTTTTCACTTAATACTTAAAAACGCTTAATAAGCAATGCCATTATTTTATGATTGATAACATTTTAGGTGCGTATTTCAGCTTTTGCTTTTAAATTTAATTCATTTTCTCCACTTAAAACTGCAAGAAACGGGATGAAACTGGCTTTTTTTAAAAGAAATATTGAAGGAAACATTTCATATTTTTGATAACATTTCCATTTGTGGGGTTTGAGACTTTCATCACGTATGTAGGTAATTATACATATTACAAGTGATTTTTAAGTGTTTTGCAAACAATGATCATGACTTTTCGATGGTCATTGTATATCTACGTAATTTACATGAATTTGTTTAGATTGCTAATATGTATATTTGGAAATAATAATAAATATAAAACCGTACAAACTCTTGTTCTAATGACGAGCCACTTTTACGTAAGGTGCCCAGTTTTAATCTATGGGTTCAAGGCTTTCTAGTAAAAAATTAAGAGCCAACCCCTTCCTGTGTATATTAAATTAAATTAACATTTTACTGCAAATTTCAAAGTACTCATGTATTCTTTGGAAAATCTAATGCGGAAACAAGTGCTTTCGAGAATTGTTTCCGAGAAATTAACCGCATATGTTACAAGGGTATTAAATTATACTTACTCCAAAGAGCAAATGCGATTAAAGGCTAAAACAGAGTATTATAATTAATATTTAAAAAAATTCAAATCAAATGAACAATAGAAAGAATTTTCATCTAATATGTCTTAAACAAACAATATCTATATGGGTATACATCGAAGAGTGATGATTATAGGAAATATCTATTTATACAACTAGGTCGATAAGATCAGACATACTTAATCACTTGTGTCTTTTAAAGTCGTGAAATTATTGAGTATTTTAAAGAAGGCCTTTGTATTTCATAATGTTTATCGACCGAGTATTATACCAGATTTTATGATCTTTATATTTATTTATACAACTAAGTCGATAAATAAAAATAAACTATTCCCACGACATTCACGACGGAACTAGGGGTAGTCTCAACCAACGGGTGTTAGACTTTACGTGACTGTTTGTTTTTCAGTGTATTAGTAGTCAGTTAATAGCACCAAGACTGGTTGTAAACGGATCCAGTCAATCCGCCCATTTTATTTATTTGTTTGTGCCATTACTTATTTTTATAATTCGCTATGAATATAATTTCGCAATGTTATTGATATATACAAATGGAAACTTTTTCG
>JXOV01017377.1:0-39816 GCA_001014945.1 Clogmia albipunctata | reverse complement strand
CGATTACGTAAAACCAATTGGTTAGACCTAGACCGGTAACGGTTGTTGAGTCGTAGAAGAAGAAGAATTTACTAAAAAGATCCTTGTAGATTCACTTGATCGAAATATACTATTACTGTATAATTTATATTGTAATACAAATGATTTTTAAGTAACAGAAATTTTTTTTAAAAGTACCCACTAATATTAGTTGCAATTGAATGTTATTGAGTAACAGAATATTCGAAAGAAAATTTTAGAAGAACCATAATTAATAATTATTATAAAATTGAAAAGCATAAATTACATCAATTAAAAAATTACTGTCTATTCCCAACAAACCCTTATCGTTCCAAGCATAATTAAACATGTTTTAATTTTAACTGTAAAGAATTTATTGTAAGGCTAATGGATTTATCTGCCTCTGTGTCCTAGTGGTTAGTACCCTGGACATCCTCCTCGAGGTCGTGGGATCAAATCCCGGGCGGATATTTTTCTAGCGCGAAAAAGTTTCCATTTGTGTGTATATCAACAACATTGCGAAATAATATTCATAGCGAATTATAAATTAGTGATGGCGCAAACAAATAAATAAAATGGGCGGATTGACTGGATCCGTTTACAACCGGTCTAGGTGCTATTAACTGACTACTAATACACTGAAAAAACAAACAGTCGTGTACAGTCTAACACCCGTTGGTTGAGGTTGAGACTACCCCTAGTTCCGTCGTGAATGTCGTGGGAATAATTATTATAATGGATTTATCGTTATTTATAAAGTACCAAGAGGTGTTTACTATGCGACGATAACTAAAATAACTCTTTACAGAAAATGCCTCATGGGGCTTTAAGGATCAGCCAGCTTTTTTACGCCGTCTCTCTATTGATATGCGTTATGAGCAAAAGTATGACTGAAATCCAAGGGCGCATTGCGTAACTTGGGTCGATCTGAGCCTGTTATTATTATAAATGTGAGCATCTTTTTTAATTTGCAATAGTATGATGTCACATTGCTCCAATGAGATTGCTTTAATTGTTTGTCAGGAAAACTGCTTTCAGGTAGTTTTTAATGTAGTTGGAGTAGAGCTGCTGGTAAAATGAGTCGTAACATTTAATAGTCACCTAATTGTGAAATTTGGGCATCTAGACAATTTAATTTGCCTCTGATTTATGGGACCTGAAATGAATAAATAATATTGGTGTTCTTGTTCCACATCAACCATATCGAGACTTGAGATTATATATATGAAAATAAAATGTCAAACCTATCCAATTGAAATCCATACTAACAGAGCGACTCTTAAAACATAGTAAATCTCGATTTATAATGTTTTCCGGTAGGGAAGTTGGACCAATAATCGATTATAGAGAGTTCCTTGTATGTTTGTGTGCTATAGCCTCCGAGTGTGGCTCAAATGCGCAACCCAACATAACACATAATAGTTTTAGGACAATCTGTCACACTTAATAATGAAAGAACTAATGAATGCGGTAAAAACTTTTTTTAGAAAACAAATAGTGTGTTATAATCAATCGAGTTTTATCAAAAAATTGTTAAATAAATTTAAAAAAAATTATTTCTTTCAATTATTTATTAAATAATTTAAAGACATAATGTTCGATGTCAAATTTGTCTTATTTATTATGTATATAACGTCATCTACCTGGGTTATTTCGGTGTTCTCATTAATGAATAAATAAAATAATAGAATTCTACTACAGTGCATGTATGCATAATAAATTAAAAATTCGAAATTCTGAAATTTCTTCTTTATGTATAATATTTACTTGTATATAAGCTATGGTATTCTCTTATAAATACAAATGTCATTGAATTCCTAATCAAGCATATTAGTATTATGCAAAGAGAATTGAAGTTTATGATTCAAAATTTATTAGGTGGTTATTCAAATTAAATATTATTTTTTTCAAACTTATCTAATATTTTTTGCTGTTTAAAAATGTTTAAAAAGTCTAAAGAAGTTTTTTTTAAGAAAATAGGTTTAATAAATTGATATAAATTTAAAATTACAAAACTGATTTTTTTGGATATTTTTTTAAAATAATTTATTACTTCATAATGTGTGTTTCATCGACATTTTTGTTTCAAACCTAAAGTTAGGTTTGACAAAATCTTGTCAATGAATCAAATCGAAAAGATCATTGATCCTGTATGTTGTAGGCCGTATTATATGGTCATTTCCTGACATTTTGACCATATTTTAAAGTATTTAATAAGACTACTCACTTTCTTTAGTCAATTATAAAATTCCTTTAACACCTAATATGCACAATCAAAGTGAATTTCACGACAATAATAATAATTAGCAAAAGTGATTTTGGAGTGATTGGTAAATATTGATCATTATTTTCTGTGTTAATTGTAGTCCGACGTAATTAACTCTTATTTGTTCAGAAGATTTATTCAAATACTTATACAAATGACGTAGGCCTACCTTCACCAATGTTGACCCAAAATATTTCTTAGTTCCTAGAGTCTGGATAGAATACTTTAAAGTAAAATATTTGCAAATAAGATGTTATTTAAATTCACTTTAATGCATTTGCAAAAAGTTATAAATAACAAGATGACGGTCAAAATAGTTACCATCATATTGTGTGGGAAAATTGAATTTGAACAAATTTATTTGTTTCTTCCATTTTAAATTTATTAATATTAAGATAAGTTAAATTATAAAAGATGCGATAAATAGGGAGCAGTACTTAATATTTATAATAAATAAAAACAAATTTTGTTTTGTTAATACTTTTATTAGGTTTTTGAAAATGACAAAAACAAGAAAAAACATGATTTAAATATATATTTAATGCACAAACCTAAAATAAAGGTTTCTTCATGAATTTATAGTAATTGTAGTTTTATTTTAGGAATTAAAATAATAATCTTACCACAACAAAGTGGTTCCATATAAATCGGCGGCGCTTTATCTTGGCGTTCTCCTGGACCGAAGGCTAACCCACATTGACGCCAAGATCAAGCGCAATCGACTGGTTTTTGGCAGTCTCACCTGGACCTCAGACAACTGGACTAAAATACCATTAGAAGCACGTCTTGTACTGTACCATGACATGATCTTATCAATTTGGACGTACTCCATGGAGCTATGGTCTACCTGACTGGAGCACATTGGTACATTAGAACTCACCAACTCCTGAGGACCTTGAATTAAACACGATCCACGACCTTGCCTTTAGTCGTCGTGAGTTATATTACTCAAAAATTAGAACGAGTACTAATCCGGAGATAGCAGCCCTTCTGAATGGGGTAAGTAGCGGGCGCCTGAAGCGTCTGACGACAAAGAGCTGTGGATCAACGATCTACTCTAAAGTATTGTAACAAAATTGATGTTTCTTAATGTAACACTCTCCCGTCAATGTAAATAGACCTGTCTTCTTAATCCCAGCCCTTGCGATGTTCAAAAAAAATGTGACAATACGGGTAATCCCAAAGACAAATAAAATAAAATTCTTAATTTAAAATAAAAAATAGTAATGAAAACCAATAAAAAAATTATCTGAACTGTAGCAAAATATGTGGTAAAATTAATAACAATACCCATAACAAATATGTCAATATTACATTGGCCATATAAAAAAGACAAGACCATCCAATGTCTATCCCATCTTACTCGTATTATGTTGTAGCAGTGACTGAATATTTCATAGTCCAATTCAAAATCAATCTTAGTAACCAACTTGCTTCATCCACAGAGTTGACAATTTGTACACATTTCTATATTGTCTTAAAAAGTCATTTGGTTTTCAAATAGAAGTTTTGTTCTTAAAATTCGATTCAAACAGGATCTTGAAGATGTGTCCTCGATAAAAAATGGCAGTTATTAGATTTTTTTTAAAAATTTTTACAAACTTTTAATTTAAAATTATTGATTTGTGTTTTAATTGGGTCGGCTTAAAATATAAATAAAATTTTAGTGAGAAATCCCTTTTCATGTACTGGATGAATCACTAATATATCTAATTTATAAAATTCTCTTGTTACATTGCGTTTGACTGTATCGATTTATAAAATTTTGTATGCGTATGGGGTTAGTCGGTGCGCACGTAATGGTTTAGTTTTTACACCTCTAAATATTAAAAATTACCTCTGATTTTTAAAAATGAATTTTTTGGACAAAATTGATTTCTTTACAACATAAATATAAAAAAAAATCACACCCCATCATGTTAAGGGTTAACCAACCCTCAATTTTTTTTAATATAAAAAAATTTTATGTCAAGTTACTATTTCCAAGTTTCTATGAATCGATTCTATCGATGTTTAACATATTTGATATGCGTGGTTAATGACACCACAACTATTGGTTTATTTTTATGCGACTAAATTAAAAGATGTACTTATCTATGGATTAAACGATTTTGTGAAATTTGAAAATTAAATTTTGTAGGATTATGAAGTAGGTCGGTACAAAGGTCAAGTTTAATTTTTTAACCCTAATTTATATTATCCCTTTAATATATTTCGTCCTTCCAATTTTTTATTTTATTAGAAGAGCTTTTTAACTTTAATGTGATTGCTACATACAAATATACAAAGGAAATATGGTCATGTCCCGTCTTCTAACTTTTGTAACTTTCACACATATAATTAATATAATAAATTAAACACTAACTTTAGTTAAAATTACCATATTATTATAAAAAACAAGAGAAAAGTATCAATGAAATAATATTTTATAATGGAAACATTACAAAAGGTTACTTCAGCTAAACACTCTCAATCATATTTTGCAAAGTTGCAGTTTGTTCGCATGTTAATATGTTTGTTGCAGTTGTTTTCATGCTGCTTCAACCAATATTTGGTTTTTAAGGTTAAGGTTGGATGAAAACATTGTAACTCAATCGTTTACTAAATAAAGACGTTTATTTGCTTCTTTAGGATTAAATGATTCTTAGTTTTGTTTTCTTCAAACTTGAATAATTCAAATAGTATAAAAATAGTTTAAGAGATTTTCTGATTATTTTGGGACAAAAAATAGATATGTATCCGGAACTTAACACGTAACAATTCTAAATTCTTTCTTTTACATATTTGTTGAACATATTAGAAGCTTCACAGAATAGTCATTGACAATTATCATATTTAAAGAGTATTACCGAAATTAATGTCAAGCTTGTGGAATGAAGCACTTTTAAATATGTCATTATGAACTGAAGTGCTAAGTTAAGTGGGCGGTTGTGACTGGTTTTCGGAAATTGAAAAAGCGTGCGTTAGGGCATTAACCTAAAAGTTTACATGTTGTAAAAAAATGTTGACGTAAAAATTATTTTTGAAAAGGAATGTATAACTATTAAAAATTCGAGCATGGTTAGAAGTTTAGAATTTATATGACATGCCGTGTAGCATATGTTTCTAACTAGCCTTTTTAGGGGTCCAAAAACACACAGAATTACTTTATTTCAAAAACTATATTTCCGATTTAGATTTACAAAAAACCTTTGACGTCCCAAATGTCACACGAAGAATGACAGATCACCACCATCTCGCTCGCATTCTCCTTCCCTTTCAGTCTTACTTACACCTTATAATAGTCATTGATTGAGAGAATTATTGATTCTGGTCTTACTTCTATTAGTTTATAAATGAATTTGATATTATTTAATGACAAGATACCATTAGTAACAGACAATATTAAGAGAAGTAACTTCAATTCCACGGTAGCATCGTGTGATTATCCTAAATTTAGGAGTGTCTTAACCCCGTATATTATGGTTTAAGAACTCATCCCAAATTACGGGATAGCCAATTTGCAATTTTATTATAAAATGCCTATTTTTGATTGTCTTATTAAATTGCATATTTTCTATTAAATATTGGTATGAATGTATTTTTCAATTATGTCATATTTAAACTATTCAATTTGTGAGGAAGAAATTTTAAAATTTTTTAAAGTACACATAATTAAGGGAAACTAAATTTCTTTATTGTTTAATTTACAATGAATTCCATAATTCTGGGTGTTCCTAATCCAGATTTATAAATAAAAATATATACGTGGGCTACCTCAGAAAAACTACAATGTAAGTAATGTTTCATTTTTGTATATAATTTCCTCTTAACTTAATTGACTTGAATCAGTGCAGTGATGCTGTAATTTCTTTTTACTAATTTTAAAATTAATTTACTAAAGGTAATAAGAATTCTTTGCGGCGAATCCTTCTCAATCGAATCATAATTAAGCCCAGCGTGTGATTTTTCTAGTTGTAATGCTGAGATTAGTTGTAATAGGTCATATCTAGAGAATGTAGAAGATCAATTAACAGTCTGAGTTCTAATATACCCGATGTCAATTTGTTGTAATTTGGCGTTTAATCTGACCAAAATTTCGATATAGTAAAGCCCAGCTATCCTTCTAGCCTATTCTATGTAACCAAATTCGATTCTGGCTTGCGAATCTCCGTGAATTGTATCCATCTCCTTTTCTTGCGATTAATTAGTATTCGCCTTCACCGGAACACTTTTACCGGGTGCAGTCCACTGATCACTTGTTCTTGAACTTTTTTTTATAGAAATAGGTTTATGGTATGTTAAAAATTACGAGATAATGAAGAACAGTCATTTGGAATGCGATTGAACATCGTCGGTTTGGTTGTTGACAAAAGTAATAAAACGCGGCACCCTCGTCGGGGTCGGGTTTCTCATTCCAAATATTAATACAGGATTAGTATACTTTCGATACAAGTGGTGAAATAATGGTTGTTACAGCACAAATTTACTATGTATTTTGAAGAGCGCAGCGATTTTAAAATAGGTAAATGAGCGCTGTAATAATCTATTTCACAGGTGTATCGAACGCTATTTTGTGTAATTCTGAAAAAATATCAGTTAATCGCTAATTAATAATAAAACCGTTCACATAAGTTTTTTCATATTGTGTAACAAAAATTCACACCAAAATTCTCAGCGGAAAATATTTCAATAATAATGTGTAGAAATATGGTTATGACAAGAATTTATAATTTCATTAAATTGGTGACAATTTGCGAGCAAATTTTGAATTATTTCTGCTCTCCGTGCAGAAAAGATAACCGTTAGAAAATCAAAGCAATTTGACATCGAATAAGAAGATTCTCTGGAGTTAGTATCCGGAAGTTCTTTGATTTCCTTTCTACAACTAAGATTTCATTTAACGAGCAAAGATGGCATTTTTCCATTTTTCAAAAGTGAGCCAAAATGCTTGGTTTAAAATGCGATAAAATTTGGTTGGAATTTCAACAATAACTATTTAGGAAAAGGATCTAATTGAAACCCTATTTCTTTTGTCATAATATACCCTACTCGTAGTGAAAGCTTTATGAGGTGCCCCACATTCAATAAATGTAGTTTTTCACATTTTGTGTAGGAACATGGACAAACTAAGCCCATAGAAAATCGTAATACTTCTATTTAATATTGGATTTTGTTGCCTTTTTTTATAAATATATAAATATTGAATAACTATATTCTTACGGCATTACTTTCAAAAATCAATTATTATATAATCCAAAATGTAAATGAGAATGTACCTAATGTTCAAATACGTCTCTGATGTGACGTTACCACTTGTCTTTTGCAAAAGAGGATGCGAACTTGACTCCACACGTAAAGTCAATGATTTTGGGCACTTCACTGGTTCGCTTCCCAATTTAGCATAATCAACTTGTTGAATTCCATTTTCGACTACCCGTGTCTTCAAGAATGGCTCAAAATGCATGGATTTGTTTTAGCGTCATTAATTAAATATAATTATTTTAGGAGACGTGACTGCTAACACGAAAATTATATTTACCTACTGATCGTTTTTAATTTGTGTTTTTGCTATGTTTTTCATAAGATTTTATTTATAATTATTCTCTGTTTTATTTTAAAGGTTTATGGTATGATATGATTTATGTTTTTAATGTTACTAATTTGAAATAAATCATTGAATTTAATAATCAAAATATCAAAGTATTTGTCATAAATTTAAGTTATTCAATTTCAATAATATCAAAGTGCAGCATTCAGACATCTATTTTGTGGCCACCTTAAAGCGTTAGACCGCTGTTTGGGCAAGCGGGTCCCTAAATCTTGGCCGCGATTGTGCTTTCATTTACCATAAGTTCATTGACTAATTCGCTAGGAATATTATTTCGCAATGTTATTGATAAACACAAATGGAAACTTTTTCGCGCTAGAAAAAATATGCGCCTGGGATTTGATCTCACGACGTCGAGGAGGCAGTTTACCGTGCTAGACCACAGAGGCAGATTTTGTGCTTAATATTTGTGTAAAATACATATACAAAAATTTATTATACCCGATCTCACCTCACACCTACTATGGTAAAGCATCGTCAACATAAATCATTCGACCAGACACGTATTCAAAGCTTGGAGTGCACAGACTCGAAGAGATATTCCGGATCTTTCTATAATACTAGTAATCTGCTGCTATTTAACCCTGTTATGCCCAGATTTTTTTATCGAATTGAGAAAATTACTGTAGATAAGAAGCACAAATCCGAAAGAAAATTTACTTGTAGATTCTACAGCTTCTCAAAGTTAGCGTGAATTTAGGCATTCCCAGGTCTTACGGCCATTTAATAGCACCAACCACACGTTTTCATCAAAAAATTTACACTCAACATAATTGAATTAGTTTTATCGCAAAATGTTTTATTTGAAAATGGAATGTATAAAAGTAAACACAATATATTAATTTAACATCTTGTAAATTATATATAAATTAACAAAAAAAATCCATAATTTTTGTATACACTTCTAACGTAATTTGTTTAATCTGAACCTAATTAAAAGACGTTAAGTGTAAATGTTTTAGTTAAGGTATCTGGTTGGTGATATTAGATGTCCGTAAGACCTGTGGATGCCTAAAGGCACGCTAACTTTTTGATGCTCTGAAACTTACAAATATTACTTATTTATAATAATTTTTATTTTAATAACGGTAAGAGATATATTTTAGAGTTATGAAATAATTTTTTTAACTTTAAATTTTATCGACATATATTTTTTAATAATTTTTGAAAAAAGTGATTTTTAAAAATTATTAATTTTCGCTTTTTTCGCGGAATTCACCATTTGAATGGCTATAAGTTTTCAAGATATTTGAAAAAATCAAAAAGTGTATGACTAACAGATAGCTACTTTAATATATGTCATTAAATTTTTTTAAAATGCTTTAGCATATTATATATTATAACACAAAGTTAGTGCGTCTAAAGGCTGGGCATTTAAGGATTGATCGATGGATACAGTTGAAAGTTATGAAAAGGATGTTTGCTTCGTAATATGGGTCTATATAGAATCACCAGTTCATGCTCACCACATCAAAACAAATAATGATTCATAAACATGATATTCAATTGATAAATCTGGAAAATTATAAAAATAAAATTGGATTTCTTTATCAATTTATCTTGTATTTTGAAGAGGATTACTAAAAAAAATATGTCCTAGTCGGGTGTAAAATGCGTTTTTAATAAAGAAAATGGTAATGGAATTTGAATTATCATTCTCGAATTAAATATTTAATGAATAGATTTTTGGTAATAACACTTTTTTGTTTCCATTGTATAGAAGTTCTACCTTAGATCTCATGCCAGTTTCAATAACAGACATATAATTCAAGTTTGCTCATAAAAGAGCACTTATCTTCTTATAAACAAATACATCCGTAAAAACGTAAAGTTAACACTTCAGACTGTGAAGTTGCAGCCAATAGACTGAGTGTCAAAACTGAAGTACGCACAATGTTTCATTTTTGGTAAATATTATTACAAATATTGTTGTAACAAGTACCAAAAGTTAAAATACACATCTGATTTGAAATTTATTCAATATAGTTAATGGAACACTTAAACAATTTTGCCAAATTTATATTATATTTTGTTAGAACCTAAAGATATAAGGTATTGTGATCTTTTCAAACAAGAAAATTTTGACCATTCACTACGTTCAAATTAATTTTTTTTAAAGTTTTATATCGGCGTATTACAACGTCATTCAAACATGGGAGCAAGGACGTAGCAGTAGCTCCACAATAAGTAGTTAAAAATTCCTGAATTAAAGGGAGTATGTTGTTTCTCCAGCCAATATTAATATTCTGTATAATTTTTAACAAAACTTCAAGGTATTAAATTAACGAAAATATTATCCAATAATTTAAATCAAGTAAATTAGTATCTTAATTCTTCCTTATTCATTCAACTTTAAGCAATAAACGCCTTTATGTATACAACCGCTCAATATAGTTTGAGTTGCACAAAACCTAAATTTATTTAAGATGTGAGTCGCACCCAATTACTGATTTGAATTTGGAGTTGCGTAAAACTTAAATCATATTTAACACATTGCACCCATTTTAAAAAAGCTCGCTTGCTTTAATTAAAAATTTCTGTTAGATTTTACCAAACAATATAAAAAAGTAGTATAAATCGAGTTGGTAGTAATTTGTAATAATAAATGTATATTTTAAATTAAGAAAACATACTTATTGAATTTTACAAAAATGTTTTCAAAAAACATATAAATATTTATTTTGTCAATTAGTTTTTTTAAATTATAAATTGCAATTTCTCTCGATAATTTATTTTTATTTATTAAAAACAAACTTTACGAATATGTGAACTACGCAAGAAGGAAGGGAAGACAATTACAATGGATAGTAGGTGGTATTATTTAAATTAAATATATTTTTCTTCCAATGTCAATATAATAAAATCCTAAACAGGCGGGACTCTCATATCTTTGGTGTGGTTTTCAATTCATGATCGATACTTCTTGCGGCTCAGATTGCCGAGCTTTTCAATGGTTGGCATTTCGACATCTCTCGGGATCGCGAAATTTCGTATGAACCATGGGGCCTCAAGTGCGCCCGGATACATTAAGTATGATGTATCTTAGCTCTAAGCATTGTTGTTGGAGTAATTTCAATTATAAGTATTCGGTAGAATAAAATAATTTCTTTTGAACAACATTTTAAAATCAATGAAAAAAACCGAATGAAATTTATGACAGAATATGTTTGAAATGAGTCTTCACTATCGATTCCGGTTACGATAGCCAATCGATATAAATAAGCAGAATTACGTTTATTTATTTTTAACACAAACATATCTGATTATTATAGAATGGACCAAGACAGGCCAATAACCCGAACAACAATCCTATGAATATTGGACACCGTTTGAAACTGGCTGAATGGTCTAGAAGAACGAGCCAGGGAGTGTGAGCTCTCAGGAATATTTGTCGTTATACTACTGTACTAGAGTGAATTTGAGGTTCATCACGCCTCACTTTTATTTAAATTATTATCAGTATTCTTTTAGTTTTAATTGATTATTAATGCACTGAAAAACAAATAGTCATGAAAAGTCTAAGAACCCGTTGATTGAAGTTGAGACTACCCGAAGTTCCTTGCAGAAAGAGAGCAGGAGACAGACTTATGAAACGGTACGAGGCAACCATTATTAAAGCAGCAGAACGACTTTTAGGAGTTCAACAGACGACAATGTAGAAACATGATTACAAAGCAAACGGCCGCATCGGTCCATAAGCCTATACTAAATACTAAACAAGTACCGACAAGACTTTGAGGTCCCGTTAAGAGCTAACTAATACAGAAAAAATATAAATTGATCTTTTTCAAACCCGGAATTGAAAGAAGAATGGTACCAAGTTTACCCTATATTAATATTTTGTGTATTTTTCAATCAAAATTTGGAGGTATTAAATTAACCAAATTGATATCTAATAATTTAATACAAATAATGTGCTCTTTTAATATTTCTTTATTCATTCAAATATAATAAGAAAATATTTTAAAATAAACGCCTTTATGTATGCAATCGGGACAGTTTGAGTTGTACACAACCTAACTTTATTTAAAAAGACTATAGAGTTGCTTACAACTTAAAGTATATTTAACACATTACACCCATTTAAAAAAGCTCGCTTGCTTTAATTCAAAATTTTTTCAAATTAAATACTATATGTAGTTTTAAATTTCGAAATCATACTTATTGAAGTTTGCACAAAATAAAGTAAAAATTCATATAATTTAATGTGGATCTACGATTGTTGCAATCAGAGTTTAATTGAAACCACAAATATAATAAGGAGCTGAAATTTGCAGTGTGTGTAGCCAACTCCGAAAATAACAAGTACACATCAAATATTGTTTGAAAGACAAATTTTAGTGAAACTGTCTAGAGACTACAATTAGAAAAAACTTGAATAAAATAAAAAATACAATTTATTCACTATTTTCTAATTGGGTACATAGTTACAGAGTTACAGAGATAAATTTTATTTTTGAAATGGAACTCAATTGGTTGACCGTTCTTGTTTTAGTTTCTTTGATTCGTCCCGCCAGGATTAGATGACTATATACACTGCGTTTCATCCTTTTACGGCAGGTGTATTAAAAGTTTTAATTAATATCTTGGAGTGTATCTCAATTTTTTTTGGCACGAAGAAAGGTCTTATCATTTGCCTTCGTCTGGACTATAAACAAAAGTCTAGGTTTGTTGCAAATAATTAAAAAAGGCGTGCGGATTTATCGCATACAGAAATACCGTTTGATCCTTTTACGCATCCTTTCAAGAGCAGTGTATGTAAATTATTTTAGCAATCAGTTACAATAAGTAAGCTTTTATGTAATAATTTACAATTTTTAACGTTAAAATAATACAATTCCTTTCCAAACAACATTTTGAGAAATAAAGATGAATGAAATTTATGACAGAATATGTTTAAAATGCGCATTTTCTTCTCTATCGATTCCGGTTACGATAGCTAATCGATATAAATAAACAGAATTGCGTCGATTTCTTTTAAAAATAGACATATCTGAATATTATAAAAAGAACAACACAAGCCAATAACCTGGACGACAACCCTATGAATATGCGATTTCATTTGCTTCAATATTTAAATATTTGTTTGAAACTCCACTTAAACAATAAAAAAATTATTATTAAATATGAATTTAAATCAAAATGTAATTGATTGTTAAAGTTCAATATACAAAACACATTTTTTTATTGAAATTTAAACAGTAAGAAATATAAATTTGAGTTTGGGAGCGATTATTTATTAAAAACACATACAGATTAATTTATTAAATTTCAAAAATTTAAATACTTTTACAAAAACATATTTGACGAGAAGTATCGCCAACAACAAAGATTTACCAGTAAGATTTGTAACAAGAAGAGTAAAGATCACTTGTCCACTGGACTAATGAATGAACTATTGGTGGCCTAGTCTATTATGATATTGTCACCAATAGTCTTTATACAATTTGGATTATCTAATAAACCCTATCAGCAGATTATTTAAGAGATACTCTGGGTAGAGATGGAAAGGGTGTGGTGCTTTCACAAATAAGAAATTAGTGGTTTTACGATTTTTGTAATTTTCTTAATGATTCAAAATTGTAAGTTGTTGAGATAGTTCCTTCAAGATCAAAATATCTGTTACGAGAGTGCTCTTATGAATCTCGGTCCTCTATGTCCTTGGATGGCAATATTGCCAGAAGCTATTTTTTCGTTTACTTGATAAGAATACTGTGAAAATAAAATCGGACCCGTACTTTTATTTTCATTTCTCTGAAGTGATTACTTCGTTGTGATATTGCTCTATTCAATTATTCAAAAATTTGTCGAAGAAATCGCCAATTTAATTTGGGCGATAACTTATTTGAGAAATGTTCTGAACTAAACGATACACAAGCGTCTTTTTTAAATAGATTCATAGTGTGAATATCATCATATCAGACTGTTTCATGTATTCGATAAGACTGATTGTAAAATTGTCATTTTTGCACTTGCGTCATTATAGTCATTACAGTCGATATATAAAGTCATAGCTAATACATAAACTAGTCTAGTTATAATGGTTTTCCATTTATATTTTTCAGAATCAATTTTTTTTAGGAAAAGTTTATTACTAGGTTGCTTCAAAAAAATTTTAAAATAGTCTCTTTTGATGCTATTCAGTTTCTTTATAAAGCAATAAAACCCAGAACTCTCTTTCAGTATACATTTCAGTTTTATTAAGACCCCTTCCATTAATAAAACACTTAACCTAAATTGTATAATATTAAGTAAAATGGATGTAAAAGTGTGGTAAATCAGTCGATACTAATTAAATTGCTGCTTGTTCCCCTTTGCCAATCATTTCCATGATAATAGTATTCAAGCCAGTCCAAGTGAGAAGTTTCCAAATGATGAAGCCGAGGAGCAAGGCTTTCGTCGTCCTATCCAAAACATAGAGACTAGAAAAGGAAAGAGTTATTAAGTTTCACCTAGTTTTCAAAATTTTAAAGACATATTTACGCTTTAAGTTGCATTCGAGCCTTAGGAAGAGAAGAGAGTGGTTCCTTCAGACAGTATTGTCTTCCCCCTAAAATTGCTTTCTTGAGGTATTCCTTGTTATCAATTTTATCTGTGTCCATGTCGAATCTGAAATCAAATATATTAATTAAATGTTAAATAAAATCTAAGCTAGATCTATCTTACGTAGATTCGTCCTTTGGATTAAGGAATTTTCGTATTCCTGCGAAATTATCATTTTTGAAGTCCCAACTGCGCATTGTGAAAAATTGTAAGACGTCCAAGCCATCGGAGATTCTAGTCTGGACTCGAATCATACTGAAAAAGAAAAATATATTATTATAAATAAATACATTAATGAAGATAATTTTTTTTTGGAATATTGGTAGGTTGGGCACAGAACCCCCTTAGGGATTATAGCCCTTATTCGCTGGAGATATGGTGGACAGCCATACGCCCATCCTTGAATATCCCCCTAGCTCACACTACCTATCACAGTTTCTGGCCTTAGATAATTTGCTACTATCGATAAAGTATTTCCTTTGAGAATTTTTTGGATTGGAAAGGATAAAGGTGTTTGTTAGGCCAACCATACAGCACCGTATTAAAAACAAATTAAATTTCCCCTTTCAATTCCTGTAAGGAAGATGAAGGGTCTCAACCTCAACCAACGGGTTTTCGATATTTCGGTGACTATTTGTTTTCCGTGTATTATTAGTCAATTAATAGCACCTAGACCAGTTGAAAAAGGACCCAGTCAATCCTACCCGTCCAGGGATCGAACCCTTGACTCCGAAGAGGCAGCCGGATGTGTTACCACATCGGCCATAAGACAGACAGCACCGCATACTAGGGGAATATAGGTCTGGACTAGACATGGGTACTGTGTGTCTGAGTCGAGAGAAATTTTCAACACACTTGAAATGAGTGTGTGACTTAGACACGAAAATTGTTTTCAACGACTCACTTTGTTGAATAAAACACAGAAGAATGATTTTTAGGCGGACGTCGATGATCACACAGTGCGAAACGCTCACATGTGCAATGCTTTTGTTTTGGTTTTCTGAGAATATCGGACTAACTTTAAGAATGAAAATGGGCAGAGGAAAGAAATAATGGAATTATGTTCTTCATTGCAGTCATTTGGCAAAAGTGGAATTTCGGATTGAAATTAATAAAATTAGTTTTTAATATTTAGTACGATTTTTTTCTTGTAATATAATTATTTCAAATTTTAATCGCATTTTTTGTTGTTTATAGAAATATGGACAAACGCACTTCAGTCGCATGGGATCATTTTATGGATTTGGGTAATTCAAAAGCTTAATGTAATTATTGCAGTAAAATTTTTTTTGTTTCGAGATTATGGAAGACCCTTTAATTTAACAAAACATTCAAAAAAACGTCCATAATATAGTTTTCGATTTTGTGTAATGGCTACATCAGTACCTTCAGGGAGGCATTTTTAAATTGTAACTTGTAAATAAATAAGAATATTTAGCTTATAACAACAGTTTTTTATAATTTTTCACAAATTTTGGTACAAACAATATGGTATATTTCTATTGAGTGAGTGAGTCGACACTTTGGCTTAAGACAATTTCATAAATGTGTAAAACACACAAACTCACCACATTTTCATGTCTTTAACAAACCTTGTCTGGACACTTTCAATGTAAGAAATATGGACAATTAGTATAAAAACAAGTTGTGAGGATGTTTTTTCCATGCATTGATAGTTCTTTGTTGAGAATTACATATTTGCTAAACAACTCATCAGTTGATAATTTAGCAATTTTTGTTGCTAAAGATAGACTTCAAATTGATTGGAAGGATAATGATCTAAAAGCAACTTAATGATCTTTATTTGATTATTAGATAATTGCAATATATAAAAAATGAAATATACATACATCTACTATTGGATTGAGTCATTAGTTATTTGTTTTCAGTTTGTTTCCAATTTGTTTACAAAAAAGAATTGTGCAATAAGTAACTGCTAATTACACCAAACACATTTGTTGAAATTTGCATTTTTATTATATTGTAAATAAATATAAATGGCCAAGCCGAGGTCACCTTTACAAAAGAAGATATACCCTCCGTGTTTGTCATCATTTATATTAAATGATTTTAGTATATAAATATAAAGCATTAGATGAAATCCTTAATTTAATTATTAAAAACGTCGAATTCTTTTATTTTTTATGTCATTTAGAAAATTTAAATAAAGTAATAAATAAAATATAGTTATTCAAATCGAATACATTCGCAAAAATTAAACATTCAATCATTGTCATTCAATAGTTCAGTGGTCGAATTTGGCGACATATTATTTGATCTTTTGCGTCGATTATAAAGCTAGGTAATTGCAGAAAGACAGTTTTTGAAAACCAGAAATTACCAGTTTGTACTTATGGGTCCAATCAACTATAAAATAGATCTATGTCGCAAATTTTAAAATACAAGGTACGGGTACATCAATATATTTTTACTTACAATCTCTTTTGTCCCAAAATGAGCATAAGGAAGTCGATCAGGTAAGCGGGTAGCCAATGGAAAAGGACTACGTTCAGCAAATGTTCAATTTTGTTGGTGGTGATTGTGCCATCTGGGTACCAAACTCCGGCCTCGAAGGGATATTCATAGGCGATTTCTTTACCCTCGATCATCACGTCTCCCCAGGTGAGCTTTTTGCTCTCCGAACAAGTCAGATTATAAACGGGAATATCTTTTGGCTTGACTTGTCTCTTCTCGAAGGCGATTCCCTCCTTATGAGCGATGGTAATGAGTCCGTAGATGGCAGTGTCCACTGGAATGACCTCAGCACGATACTCCCCATTGCACAGCATGGAGCGAATCACTCCCTTAGCTCCACCAATCATCAAACCAATCGGACCATTCAAATTATCTACCCATCCAGGGACAGGCTCCTCATTCGCTGGAATTACTAAAAAATTAAAAAGACTAAATTAGAGCAATTATTTTTAAAATTAGTTTAGTGACTTAAATAGGTATTTTGGCTATTTTTCTTGTATATTTATTAAATAATGACTATTGTCCAGTAACGTAGCTGTGGAGGCGAACCGGCCATATTTGCGATATTTCTATACCAATTTGATTTTTGCTGTTACTCTATTTACAAGGATATCGCAAAAAATAATAAAAAATGACCGGTTTTTTCGTTATTTTTAATTTATGTGAGGGAGGGCAGCAAAATTCAAACTCTATCGACCTGGTTTTAAAACCGCTAGCCAGGTCACTGGCCTTAACACACTAAGGCATAAAATTGAAATTTGATATTGAAACTAAAATTTGTTCTGTCAAAGACGTTTTCATAGAACAAGTCCTAAAGTGTGACCTCCGTGAAAGAGATCATACAAATTATATAGACATCATTTTTGTTGTGCATGGTTGAACTGTATCTGTGGATGATTTCGCAACATAACGGATTATTTAAATCTGAATAGAACGTTTTAAAAGAGAAGCACATATCGGATTTCTCATTCAAACACATTGTCATGGATTGTTTAAATTTAACGTATTAATTGTAAAATCGACGTAATATTTCCTATGTGCGAGTAAGAAAAACAAGATTTGGCTTTCTCCATCTTCCCAAGGCCAAGGAGTTGTTTGTTGTTTTAATTTTTCTTTTTTAATTTTTGTATTAATTTATTTAAAAATGCATAAAATTTTGTATAAAACATGGTCGATAAACATTGTTAAACACACGAGCCTATCGGCCTGGTTATATAAATAGCTTTTTTGGTTTGGAAGTTGTATAGTCGCAGAGTTTTGGTTTTACTATAATTTTTTTTTTAAATTTTGAAAATATAGCTTTAGTTTCATAATGCTTCACTTTCTCGCAGTTTAGAAAATTTTTAAGTTTAGGAAAATTGCAAATAAATTATTTTCCGACGAACTAAACAGCATTGTTGCACAAATGACTAATGTATGTTTAATATGTCATAAACATAAAATTCAAAATTTCAACATTATAAACATTTTACTACTACAAATATCTGTTTAAATTAGGTTACAAAAACTTCTATGGATAATTTATTTTCATTTGAGATATTTTTTTTAACTAATTAAATGTGGTATCCATTTGATCGACTTTAAAATGTCCATTTTTACATATGAAATATAGTCTTTTTAGATCTTATTCTTTCTTAACATACAAAAATCAGTTTTTAAATTTACGATTTTTATTAAATCGTAACGTTACGAATTTACATGTAAATGATTATAAAAGTTCCCTATATAATAAATTTATGGTAGAGGAAGATCAGTTCTAATTAATTATTCATTCAAGGTAATAGACATATTTTAGCTGGTTTTTGGAAAACGCCATAGTCATGATTTTTTGCGAGTTCAAAAGCAAATCCTGTTTTGTTTAAGAAATTTTTATGACATATATTTTGGTTTAGATGAAGATATTTAAACAAGGAAATGTATAAAAAAAATCAATATGTGTATTTTTAAAAACAGCAGAGTCATTATTATTGTTAAATAGAATATATTAATAATAAATGATAAATCTATGCTAAAAAATTATTTATAAAATAAACTTATAGTAATGATAGGTTTTCTATAAAAGGGCAGTTTTTAGAAAACATCAACCATCGATCTGGTTTAACTAAAATTATATGGTTTAAACGAATCGTATTATTTCTTTGTAGTTTTTTTTATATTCATTTCAGATTCTTTAATTTGGGTTTTTTGTCATGACTTGGATTTTTTAGATATTCTATTCAATACAATTTGCTGTGTCATGAAACTATGTAAAGGGCAAAACTTAATATTGAATGACGTATTTCAAGTATAAAACCTGTTGAGAAATTTACAGCCCAAATGAATATATTAAAAGGTTAACGAATTCAGTAAAGAATTATGAAATATGAATTATAGGCTATTTGTTGTAGATAGATTGATTAGAATTATTATTATTTTTTTATTATTATACGAGGGCAATCTGAAACTTCTCGGCAGATCCACTCGGTGACCCAGCTTTTACAAAGCACGTGATGGATCATTTGAAATATTTTTTGGGTAATTCCGTATCGAAAAGTAGCCTGTTTTTAACTCAAATTGGTTCTGTAACGGTTTACTTTATATCACGCCTACGGAAATATTTCAAATTTTACTTATTATAGTCACCAATTTTATGAAATTACATATTGTGGTCAAAACCAAATTTATTATTTAAGTATTTTAATATGAAAATTTCGTTGTTGTTACACAGTTTGAAAAAACCGGAGTGAACGGTTTCATTATCAATTATCGATTTGCTAGTATTTTTACAGAATTACACAAAATAGCGTTCATGACACATGTGAAATCGGTTATTACAGCACTCATTTACCTATCTTTACTCGCTGCGCTCGTCGAAATACAGAGTAAATTCGTGCTGTAATAACCTTTATTTCACCACATGTATCGAAAAATATTATTCCACTTCCTTTGCCTTTGTAACAATAATTTATATTATAGTAAGAGCCGCTATAATAGACACACCAATATTTACACGTTCTCTCAGTTCTAGGTTTTTGGGGTCATCAATAAAATCACCACTACGTTAGTAAAAACAGATTATTAATTCATTTCGTTGTTGCATTCATTTTTTTCGCTCATTATTAACGGGTGAGAATTAACGATCAAACTTTTTTGGTAGTTAAAACACAATTTCCATATGTGCTTACATATCACGTCTTTAGCGATTAATTAATTATTACATGATAAAAATAAATTGAGCAATTATTAAATAATGAATACACTTTTCCATTCGACCTTAAATTATTCAGGACCAACGCTTCCATTCTGTTTCCGGAATTGTTTAAAAAAACGACCTTTTTTATGAGATAATTACTATTTTTTGTCACCTTTTTCAATTCTTAAATTTACTTCAAATTGTATTGATTCATTTATTTTATCAAAACAAGTTAATTTTTTTTATAGATTAATCATTAACATAATTACATATATTTATTTGTATGAAAATTTTTACTATTTTTATAATAAAATTCTATACACCAAAGCATAAAATGTTAAATATTAAAGACCAAAAAATGGTTGAAAAAATTGGACTTTAAACCAATTCATTCTAAAATTAGTTTTGCAATCTAAATAAATAAATGAAATTTAAATATTTAATATGATATTTTAACTTGTTATCATTAATTAACCTTTGAAGTTAAAAAAATGGAAAATTTATTAGCAAAATAGAACGCAAAACTTAAAATTCGAGAGAGCAAAAGTTAGAACGTCGATATGCTACACACAAACCAGTAGTGATCAAAAACACAAGAGTCTAGACCAAAAGACTAATGAAACGAAATCTCAACAACATACCAAGGCCGTTGTACTGCCTGACCATAGTCAATTCGGGATTATCTTTTATAAAAAGCAATTTTTTTAAATTAAACCAAAACAATAAGATTTTCTTCGGTTGATTTTCATTTATTTCCGTTGTGTTAATCATTATATTTCCTTAATTCTCTATAAAATTGTTATATTTTTAATTACCTAAAGTATTTTTATTAAAATTAAAAATTTTACAATCAATATTCAATTGAAATGTTGGTGTAATGGATTTTCGTTTAATTTGAAATTAAGATGTGTGAAAGTTTAATTTTAACTTCAAAAGCTTACTTTGCACCATGTCTAATATAAACCAACACATTTACATTTTTAAATATATATGTATAATACGTCAATAAACTAACATTTGTTCATTGTATTTGCAAAATATTGAATACATATTGACTGATACCGAAACAGAGTTATGTAAATAAGAGGGGAAAGCCTAATTGGCTATGAAATCATCTGTCTTCGTATTTCATTAAAAAGTTGAATTTTGAATCAGGTTTAATTCGATTTTATTGACCTAGACCTATAAGGTACAGTTTTAAGCCAGTTATGCAAATTTAGACAATGTAGTTTATTTGTTTAATTAATTTGTAGAGCATGTTTGAAAAGGATGCGAGGTAAGTGAAGTTAATATATTTATCACAGAAAAATTTACTTTTATGTTTTTAAATGTTATTATTCTTTTATAAATATTCAATTTATTTTGATGTACTGATAAGATATTTTAATTCAATTTTATGATCTAAATCAAAGGATATATAATGTTGAAATTGCAAAAAAGGTCGAGTAGAAAAGTAGTTACATTTTTTTGACAAAGAAGGCCAACTTTTTCAGTTATTCGCAATGGGTCATTTTTTTATTACTTAAAATAATCAGTTCAGGTTTTAGTGAATTGCAAAAATATTATACCTCGCTCTGGTTTTAAGTACTTGTTCATTTTAATAAAGTACACTTTTGCAAATAACTTATATTAATCTCATTTTTATATTCAACAAAATAATAGAAAAATGCATAGAAATTTTTGTTATATGTTAAATTTTGTGTAGAAGGCTCTTAACATTTTGCAAAATAAATGAAAAATACACCGTGAATTAAGGCTAAAAACGCACAATTGCAACAAAAACAACCAAGAATACGTACATGTCTCATTGGTAATCGTCACAAACGCATCCTTTACAAATCTATTGATCAATTGATAGGGGCAATTAGACAATCCGAAACATATTAAGTATTTCGAAAATTTGGGTAGCAATGTTACGGTAAATGATGATAAATTAAGGAAAATTAGAAAATAGTATTAAAAATTTTTAAATCTAGATAAAGACTGATTTCAATTCGAAAAAGTCGACTTTAGAGCCTTGTCTTGTAGCAAATTACTGTTTACACTAATATTAATCTAATTTCTTAACGATTTCTCTATAATCGGGTCAGGGTTCGATTTCGTGAAATTATTGCAAATGAGTGGAGTATTGCTCGTTGTTCAAGAGCAATTGTGCGATTTGTAGTTATTTTTAAACAATATTTTTAAGTCTTTATGGGTTTTAACAACAGGTGAGTCTTTTATGACTGCATCTTTCATTGCTTATTATTACTGCAAATTGCACTTTTTTTTTACACCAACTTGATTATTGAATCTTTCAATAAATCATTCATTTAACTAAGCCCATTGCTGTTCTCTTTCAGTGTTGCAATAATACCAACTCCAACAAAAAATAGTGACGCACAGTCCAATTTGATTTGCATTTAAGCTTTAGAAAAAAAACATTGCCAAATGACAGATGAAGGTGATAAGAAGTTGTAAAAAAATTTAATTTACGTACTCGTATAATCAATGATCAAGGATTTTCGATAAAAAATAGTGTAAGAGATTAGTTTTTTTACCATTTGGAAATTATTTACTATGGCCTAAAATTATAAATTAAATTATTCATAATTGAAAATAATTCATAAAAATATAATTACATATTACTGTTTTTTGCTAAAATACACTTTTTAAACTGAAAAAAAAATTGAAAAATCAATTTTGAAATTTTATATAACATTTTTCGATTTTCTAAGATAAAATGTTGTTTTATTTACGGTTTTCGATTATTAGTAATTTTGTTACCAATAATTTTGCGTACAATATGGTTTGAAATCAACTTAAATAAAATAAATTATTTCTCAAATTACTAAACAATTTAAACTTAGTCAAAGGTGTACTAAAGAGCAATGTATGTGTTGAAATTTATTTTAAATTCTAAAAACTGACTTTTTTTGAAAATATTTTCAAGTGTGTTTCATACAAAATTTTATGCATTTTAAAATAAATAACACAGAAATCTATATGAAAAAGGTTTGTTTCCTTAAATTCAAACTTGAAGTTTAGTTTTGTTCTTATTTCCTTTCCTTATTCCTCGGCAAGATTGAGAAAACTTAACAACTAAAAAGTTTATAGTTCTTTAATAAGTTTGACTTTTACTCGGACAAGTCCCTGTAATTGATGTATTTGCATGTGGTATTTAAAATACTAAAGTTAAAAAACGAAGTCAATCCATTGTTGATTTAAACCTTTAACTTTAAAAGTTAACCATGCACAACGAAATTAACATAAATTTTGTGTGTTTATTTTAAGGAGGTCACACTTTAATAATAAGAAAAAGCACTAGTCCGTAAAAGTGTCCTAATATCAATGTTATGCAACAAAAATGCATAAATAATATTAAAATCAATTAGAATAACTCTGATCATTCAATTTTTTTCAATACAAAATACTGAGCTTCTCTTGCGCCAGGTACTACCCAGAGATAAGTAAAGGTGTTAATTACATTACAATAGCTTTAACAGAAGAATTTAATATTTATTTCCTATTAAATTTTAAATATTTGTTTTTAAAACATGGAATTTGATCACTGTGCGTAGTTTTCAATTATTATTCCAAATAGCCATAAAGTTGATGAGTAGTTATTATTATAGTTATTGATGTCATAGACAGGTACTTCACTTACCAATACTTGGCCTTGCTATAACGACTGGCAGATTTGGATATTCGTTTCTGATCAAAATTTCAGCCAAACGTTTGGAATAAGTGTACGTATTGGGGTGAGGGCTGATCAAATTCGGGGTAATGTTGTCCAAAGTCTTCTGATCCATCCATTCGGCGCATCTAATCAAGTCATGGGGGTCGTGAGGGCAGTCATAAACTCGCTCATAAAGCACTTCCTGGAAAATTAAAATTGATTTTTAAGTTCATCATTCTCAAAATTACTCAAAAATTAACCAACTTCCTTAAATGTAAATTCAGTTACATACCGATTTCCATTCAATAAGTCAGTAAAAACCTCTTATGTAAACATTGTCTCTGCATGCGATTGATTGAAATTTGGCGGTGATTTGCAGATTTTACTAATGTTTGATGGTATGATAATAAGAAAGTTAAAATGTTTAAAACAAATATTGATCTTATTCTATTAAAAACAACTGGGTATTTTATTTTTAGTTATTAACATGTTTCTCAAGTGGGAAATTTTATGAATTTTAATTAAAAGTTCCTCAAAGACATTTCCTGGAATTTAATAATTTAAACAATGATTATTCTTTCGAGAATTGGTAAAATTTTAAATAATAAGATGTATTGAACGAACACGTCTTACTGGTCAGCGTCATAAACGCATCGCCCTTTTTCCATAATCTATTGATGAGGGTAGCAAAACAATCCGAAATCGCAATGTCACAGAAGGTCGCCGGTACCTGACGTTTAAAGTCTCAAAATCTGTTTTTTTGAAAAATGAGACAATTGTAAAAAAAAATTTTGAATTCAGTTAAACTAAGGACGACTATTTAAACTGTCTTCTTTGTGCTTATTTGGACACTAATATACACTTAATCAAAATTTTTAAATAATTAAGATATGTATTAAGTATAAGAAGAAATTGAGCAAATTATTTATTTTCTTAAGTGCGACAACTGCTTCCAGAGATATCAACGGGTTGTGGGTGAGTTTATAGCCATAACTTCCGCTGTACGAGTATTTGAATGAAATTATCACAACAACAGAGGCAGTGAAATACCTAGATGAAAAGGCATATAATAGAGAAGCCAACTAAAGGAGAAAAGTGCGGACTGGCTCCAACGCGAATAATGTCCAATAGAGTTGGTGCCAGCTCATCTAAAAGAAGAACAATAAGCTCTGTTGTATGCTCAATGATATTATACGGAATCCCAGTTTGGTACTTTGAAGCGTTGAAGAAGCACAATCAAGTTCTATTAGTTAAAGTTGCTAGAAAAGTACTATTGCGTGTATGTTCTAGATATAGAACAATTTCTACGAAAGTTATAGAGTTGATAACAAGACACCCTCCGATTCGTCTCAAGATAACACAAGCGATCAGTACATACAATGGAATAGATCATAAACCTAGCGAAAAGAATTATATACGATAATTGGCAGCACATATGGGAAAACTTAGAACAAGAAAAAGAAAACTGAACAAGAGCCTTGAACCTTCATGTTGAAACATGGTGTTAAAGAAAACACGGGGAGTTAAATTTTGATCTCACCAGGTTCCTTAGTGGACATGGATGCTTTGGAAGTTTTAAATAATTAAATAATATTTATTAATATTACATGTTCATAAGAAACTATTATATGAGCAAATTTGTTTTGATGCTGCATTAATGCATCTCCATGATTGACAATTAAAAACAAGTTTGAATTAAATCTTCTTTCCAACTTTTTATGATGTAAAATAAAGCACAAAATTGTCATTTATAAATAGGATTTTCTCATTTCATTAGCAATAAATGTATGAATAAATTAATCAAATTTGTCAAAAGTTGTAAAATAGTCATTTATGGTCAAAATATTCCAGTAGCAAAACCTGGATATACGTTTTATGTCTTATTTATATGAATATTTAAAGTGGATAAGATAATAATTTTTATGTTTAGTTAGTTACCATTAAGGGAGTTTTGTGAAATAAATCAAAAGATTAAAAATTAAATAAATTTCAAACATTGTCTCTAAAATATAACTATTATGAGTATATGTTATATTGTGACGAACTGTCTGCAATGACAGCGTTCACGGCGCGAGTCTAAATGCTAACTGTATTTGATATCTCATTGTCCTCCAGCACAGATAAATAGGTTTTTTATTTTTACATCGCGCTAATGTCCGCTTATCAAATTTTCGACTCTTTTATCAACCGAAAATTAACCAACATCAACTGTCCGCGAATACATAGAACTTTTGACTCTACTGATTAAACCCTTTTCTGGAATCGTTAAGTTTTCAGATCGACTTAATGATGAAAATTGTTGAATGAAAGGGTAACGTATTCCGTAGAAATTTCTTTACCGTAAGCACATACATATAATAATTTTCCCACTACATTCCTGGACGGAACTTGGGGTAGTCTCAACCTCAACCATCGGGTGTTAGGCTTTCCATGACTATTTGTTTTCAGTGTATTATTAGTCAATTAATAGCACCGTAAGTACATACACCTATTAAAAAAATAATAGGACAACTATCACAATTTCATTTTTCTCTCAATTTCGACAGCACTGCTATCATTTATTTAGAATTTCTCATGCATTCAGATATTAGACATATCAATTGACAAAACTGCATACCAACTTTTATAATTTAATTCTTTATAAATATATAATTAGGGTAAAACTTAAAATTGTGATAGGTGACAGGTGTCCTATTATTTTCTCGTAGGTGTAATAATTATGAGTAAATATTAATTCTTTATGTGGGGTTTTAAATTGAATTTAAATTAGATGCTTTTAAACCTGTTAGTTGAGGTTGGGACTACCCCAAGTTTCTTACAGGAATGTGGAGGGAAATTTTTAAATTAAAATTATTTTCTTTCTCCAACATAACAATATATTGAAATATATTTAAAATTAGTAAATTTTCAACAATTCTTTTCTGTTCAAATGCAACTAATCAATACCAATTAATTAACTACTGTTATATTTGAATATTTGCATAAACTCAATTTCAAATAATCAACATTTTATAGCCAATCAATTACCTTTTTCTAGGTGAGGGTCGAAAGGTAATAAAATTTATGACCAGAGAAGTTGCGGATAAAATGGATTGAATGATATAATAAGGCAAAGACAGGTTTCGTAATGAACCTCTCTATTGACAATTGACCTTTCTGTTTGATTACACTTGGCACATGGGTTTTTTCAATTGTTTATAAGACTTTATTGGCAATGTTTGCAAATTTACCTAGTAATTAGAAGCTATTTATACAGTAAGGTTAATATGGACATATCAATTACAAAATTAACGTTTTTGTAGAAAACCCTTCAAATTGATTTCATCGTATCTAAGAAAAGCTTCTTTTATTACTGTAAATCATAAAAGTAAGCGTAATTACGTTACAAAATGAGATTTTATAGATCAAATAATGGTATTGTAATATCGTAATTAGTTAGTTTGTATCAACTGTGAAACCATCTTATATTTTAAAAGGCCTTGGAATGAAAAAGGGGTTAAAATTGCATTAGTAAATTTATAGGCTAAATTTATATTCTCTTCAAGTGCATCGGCGTTTACAATGGTATTCAAATAATTTAGGCTTGTCGTCCCGATTTCTGTCTTATGTTTTATATGAAGACAGAAAGTCGGGACGGTGAGTCCCAATTATTTGATTCAAATAAATTTTCAATCAGTAAAACTATTTAGTTAATACGTAATGTAGTACACAGCTACTAAAATTACCATATTTTCGTTAAACTTAAGAAAAAACTTCTATTAGTACTTATAATTCAAGGAATTTCTATTGAAGCTTTATTATTTTATTTTTACAGAATATAAATGTATATCACATAAAGAAGCAGGAATGTGTAAAATACATTACATTTTTATTAGTTATTTAAACATAGCTTGGTTAAAATGGACCATAATTAAACACGAGTAAGATTCTAAAAAACGAATGAAATGAGTTTTTTTTAACGAAACGAGTGTTTAATTATGTGAACCTGTTTTAACCGAATTTTATACAATTCTCTTATCTATTAGCTATTTATTCGCGATATATAAAGTAAAGAATACTATTGTATCATTTAATATTGTTTTAGTTAGTTTTAATAAATAGATTGTGTGAAACTGCGGCTGAGAGTGGTTGTTCTTCTATTAGCATAGCACTTATATTAGAGGTCATTTCGGCAACGAGAATTTTTTAATTTTTTTATTACTTCTTATCTCAGGTAAGAACTTTCGGTTTCAATTTTTCAATAAATTTCGACTATAGCACTTTGCACTGTATCACTGATAGCATAAAGCTATTAAGCTCCATTTATAAAACAAAAACAACAGTTAAAACAATTTTACTTTTGGTCTTTTAATGGGAAAAAAATTTTTAATAAATCAAAGCTTACTTTAGTAGAGTACCAAGGAAATATCTTATCCTTCTATGCTAATAAGATAAAAAATTATATTTTTAGTAGTTGAATTTTGGTACATAGTACCAATTTTGTGTATTTACATGATTTGTGATTGTCTGAGGGCATTCAATAATACATAATTAAACACGATTGCATTTGATTGCTTTTACAGGAAGCACTGGCTACTAAAATATAAACATTTTTCAATAGAAATATATACGAGTAAATGTTTTTAATAGTTTTATTACTAAAACATTTGTAAAAAAAATGATTTTAAAATCAATATATAATAGATTTTTTTTCTTCAAAATTGTAAAATATGAATTAAACTTCCAAATTTATATCCGATTTCATCTAGATGTCGCCTTTTTGATATGTTAATCAAAGCAAAGCCTTTCTAAATTTGTTAAAAATAAACTCAATTTGCATATTTTCTGTGATATATTAAATGTTTGTTCATCTATCTTGTTGTGTTTTTTCTTATCAAATTGTCATCCAATAAATTCACTTTCATGTAACCATTGAATATTCATAATAAGTTAATTGTAAAAATATTTTTCACATATTTGGTGGCGCTTTTTGGATGACATTGTATGAAATAGGTCTTATTTAAATTTAAGTTTATTTTATATGAAATTGATGCAAAATCAAGTGTTTTCAAATCTGCTGCGATATGCATTCTATCAATAAATTAGTGTAAAATTTGGCAAACAAAAATTTAAAAAAACCAAGTTTACAAAATTGGACTCACTTTATCACAGTAGCAAAAGGCGGTGGAAAGGTGAAGGAGAACCTTAAGGTTGGGCATTTTTCGGCACAGCTCGATCACTCTTTTCGTTCCGGTCGTATTCATGTCGATTGCATCTTTCAGTTTCGCCTCCAGTCGCAGAGTCGCGGCCAAGTGGAAGACAATGCTGGTGTTCTGCAGAACCCGTTCCAACGGCTCTCCGCTCAGACCCAAACCATCGAACGTGACGTCACCCTGAACGGGAACCAGCTTCTTCAGCACTTCTGGTTTCTCTTCTCTAATCCGTTGAAACATCTGACATTCAATGGAAAGGTAAAGAGAAAAATCAGTGTGAATAAATATTAGTGCAACATTAATATTAGGTTATAAAGAATTAAACTTCATAAATCATTTTATTTTTTGTTTTTACTTTAATTTGTATATTTCAATTTGTTACCTAATTATAACAAAATATTGAGAAAAAAGGTTATAATAATTACAAAATCAATAAGATATGTCATCTTTTATATCTTATTTCAAGGTGCTGATCATTGAAAATAGAACGCTAGAACTTCTATTTATAATTAATGGATATTTATTATTTAGTATATTAATATTTGAATTTTCATTTTTATAACTATAATTATGAGGAACAATAATTTGTCAATTAACGTGTAGGATCATAAATTAAATTTTATAATATCTTTTTAAATTTATTCTTAAAGTTTTGGTTTGGATACTAATTACTAAGTTGAGGAATTATAGCCCTTATTCATATATAAATATAAGAATTGTAATAATTTATGATAATGTATGGTGGACCGCCATACACCCTTCTATTATATCGCCCTAGCTTTCCCTTCATATCGTAATTGCTGACCCTCACTAATTTGTTTCTATTGATACAGTATTTCCGTAGAATATGATATCATATATTGAATGTTTCATTAAGATGGTCTTTAAGAATATAAAAAAGTTTTTATTGAAGCCGCCATTTATCTCCGTACACTAGAGCAGTATAGGTCTGTCCTTTAAAGTGACAGGTTTAATGTTAGATTAAATTGCAAGTTATTTTCCGGCATTTAAATCGGGTAAACAAATTGTAAGGTTGTTTTTCTCACTCATCTTGATACTGTGGTTTTCGAATATGTTTTATTAATAACCATAATAAGTAATATTATGTATAAGAACGCTTGTTTTTATTCAAGACAGAAAAAACTCTAGGTTTCTTTAAATTTCATTACTTTATTTTATTAGTTTAAAACAAAGTTAAGAGAGATGAATAGTTTCATAACTATTTTTATTTCAATTTTATTTAGAATATTCTGTCTACAAAGTTGTACGTCTATATTATTTAATTTAAAAAGGCTAAAACTTCAATTTAAGACGAAACTAGAAATGATGTATTAATTGTATTGAAAGAACGTATAAACAAATGAATTAGACGAAAAATACAGTTTTTGGTCTTTCATCTTGTTTCAATCTTCTCAACCTAATACCAAAAAAGAAAATCAGAAGCACAGACGCAATTACCAAAAAACGTAGCATAATTCGGCCAGTTATTTAGAAAGTAAATAATTGTATGTGGATGTACAGATCCAACAACTCTATTCACTTTCGATTTTGTAGGCATTTCATATGGAATTTGATCATTTGATTGGATTTTCTCAAAAGAAAATTCTTCTGGTGCATTTTAAATGTCAACTGGTTTGTGGATTAATATTTAACATTTTGTATTTTTATGTCTCTTGTCTAGACAATCATTAATTTGGCGAGACAACTTTCATAATAAAACATTCGAACATTGACAATGAAATATTAATAAACATGGAAAGAGTTGAGAAAAATGAAAATTAAAGAAATTATTCACAAATAATAATTCTTATTTTACAAAATATTTCCATTATTTGGAATTGATAAAATAAACATACAATTTTGCAATCTGTTGTAGATGATTTTTCAAACATAGCCACAAAAAATGAATGTCTTGCGTTATACACGAATGATTTTTTTCCTATCACTTTCAATGGAAAATTACCAGAAACTAATAAAAGAGCCATCATAACGGTTTTTATGAAATCGAAAAAGATAACCTTATAGTTTTTTAGTTGACCCTGAATTTTTTGGATTTTGAAAATTATCTATTTCTCAATTCGACATTCAACTAAAGTTAATGTAAATTACAAAATAACTGTTAATTCAGTTCGTAATTTATACTACAAGTTTAAACAACAATTACATAACCAGGTATAAATTTAGATATATTTTCTAAATCTTTATCAAATTAAGTGATAGTTTGATTTTGAAAGAAATTTTAATAGATCACAATCCATAAATTATGGGATAGATAATGGGCTTGTGTAAAACAATGTGAATATCATTTAACACATTCCAAACCTTCATTTATAACCAAATGACATACTCTTGTTCCATATCTTTCTCAATGACTAAAAATACTTTGGTTCGTTATTTCATTCATAGACAAAAAAACCCACAAGAAAAGCATTCACCGCGAAATTTGCTTTTGAAGATTGTTTGGGAACGAAGTCTTTTCAGCGTTGGAATCCATTCATAATAAATGAATGTTTGGGATCCAATGAGTCTCAAAATTCAAAGAGTTGAAAAATCTATTTTGTAAATGTGACCAAAGTCTTTTACAACTAAATTATTTTGATATTTATAGCAGTGCTTACCAATGTTTATCCTAATAGAAATCCGGAATTGGACGTACCTTAATCCAATTATAAACAAATATATCGGATTTTCGGCGACAATGAAAACCAAATACTCGATCGTGTTAAATAAGCGGTAGTGACTAAATCTTTACAAATCACCAAAAGAGTCACAAGACTTAATCAATAAATGATCTTTATGTTATATCAATTAAATGTAAAAAATGTCGTTTCCAATTTTAATTTGACCTACAACTTGCTATTTTATCTTTCTTTTTGGATAATTCACTATTTTGAAAACAGTAAGAACAAGTATTTTTTGTTATATTTAGTTTCTATTTATATACTTAACCATTTGAGCAAAAACAGGTTTAAATTTTTATATGTTGTAATACTTTCATTTGCTGTTTTACCTATAGAACAGTACATTTACCTCATTTACCACTAGGTAATGTTGTTATTAAACGTAAAGTGTGGTATAAGCCACATATTAAAATCAATCTAAAATAGTCGTTAATATCAAACCAAACAGATTATCCAAGAAGATATCTTACAAACATAAAAAGAACAAGTTTATGATTCTTCGAAGTGAAATAAACGGATTCGTGCTTTAAAAAAATACAATTAGTGGAACCATTTGGAAATCAGCACAGCTTTTATTATTTCTTTCACCAAATATTCAGGAACATTTTTCTTCAATCATAATGTATATTGTTACCACACACATTGAAAAACGATTACTCATGCTTAAAATTCAATTCGCATTATGTAAAATACATCTATCTTAATGTGTTCCCAAAATGTCTTTAATAATTGATGAAAGAAAATTGAAAAAGCAACTAATAATATTAAGAATACTATTTACGTTTGAACTAAAACTAAAACTAAGAATGGAAAAGTTTTGAAACTGATTTGCGTTACACAAATGTTAATTTTGCATAATCTTTCTCTGATATTTTATGATTATGCACAGGGATAAACAAATGGCATCTGCAATACGAAAGGAATGAAATCGGAACTCTTACGAAAATATCAAATCATCCTCCGTTATTACTAGCAAAACAGGTTTTTGAAGACGGATTTGATGCTAGAACTTTTTGTATCACACAATCGAATAGTAAATAGCTTCAATCTCCATTCATTGATCCATTTGATAAAGAAATCAAATTAAGTCTTTAACTACCCCGTAAGGCCTGGTGTAGATTAAATCGTCTTCGTATTGGCTACGGTTTATGTAATTTTTTATAAGTAAATGGGGTTTAAATGATCCATCCTGCCAGTGTGGACTAATTCAACAATTAATTGAATACATATGGTCAGAATGCCCTGAACTGAGATATACAGGAAAAACTTAAAGAAATTTCCATAGTGATGCCATCAAATGATTGATTGCTCTGGATATTTGATTTACGATGCTCTAGATTCTTGTGCACTTACACTTGTAATACTAATGACTAATTATTGTATGTTCCGTGGTCTTATTAAGTAGTTTCTACTATACGAGTATTAATAATTGCATGTTTAGGCTGAGATATTTAGATACACTTATAGAACTTTATGATTGTAAATATAAACTTAAATAGTAACTACCTTGTTATAATACAGTCGACATTAGTATTCAAAAAGGTAAAACGAAAACAATTTTCAAATAATCTTTTATTATACTTTACATGAATTCTAATAGTTATTTGTGCTACAAGGGTGTAGAGTCAACTGTTTTTTAACTTGTTGGATAGTTTATGACATTTCTTTTCTTTAGTGAAATAAAAATTCAAAATTTTCACTGACTGTGTGAAGTGAAACATTAAGAAACTCAAATTAATATAAAAAAGCGGATGTTTCGATACGGGAGTGCAAACAATACTTTATGCAATAATTTATACTTTTTATTAATATTTGTAGTTCAACTGAAAATATTAAAGTATATTTAATGAACTTGATTTTTTTTATACTTTTACATATAATTTTCTACATTAAATCATAATGGCATAACTTAAATTTGTCTTTTATTGACGTTGTCAATTTACTGAAACTGGTTGCAATTGGTATTTGCTCCATTCATTTTCAATTTCAAATCTGGAAAAGTGCAACAACCTTTTCAGGTACAACGGTGAATAACCAGTCATCGGATAGTTGAAAATGAATTCTCAATGAAATTACCTGCATTTGGAATCAATTAATAGTATATAAAAACCAATAGAAGAAAAACGTGAAGCTTAAGAGTTCCAAAACGTGTTCATCATTATTTAAAAATTGCTATATTTGTATTTCTAACTAGCAAATAATTTGTAATAAATGCCTCTTTAAGATTCGCTAGCGAATGCGAAAAGCCAATAACATCTGAAATTTAAAAATAACGCCTCCATGTTTTTATTATATACAATTTACAGCCACATTCTACCACATTTGAATTATGCAATTACTGGAGGTAAATAACAGTTCAAAACATAATAAATTCGCAAGTCACGGTTAAAAGAGAAAATTGCCAATAGACTACTATGAAAATGCGCTTTGATTAACCCGAATGAAACAATTGATTCTTTTCCGACACCAGATAAAGTGTTAAATCCGATAAAATTGCAATCTGTTGCATTCGAGCCGTGGAAAATTAATTAATTTTTTTTATTAACTAGAGATCATTTTTCTGACCTGTCTGAGAAGGGCAAATTGATTGTATTCCATTTGCATGAACTGTAATTGAATTTGTTGGTTATGATTAATATTAATTACTTCTTTATTATCTTATTTCTCTATGAATTTTATGTCTATTGAATCAATTATTGAAACTCACGATTTCGCATAAAACTTGTTTATTTCCTAAAGATCAAATATATTTGTTTCTTAAACAAAAAAACTTGCATTAAATCTTAATCTCAATCAAACTTTCAAAGGTGAATGGAATAAAAAGTGGAGATCGATATAACAGAATTTTATGATGTTTCTTGGAAAACTGCAACAGATAACACACTTTTTGCGAAAAAAGGCAATAAAAAATTTTAATGTTAAATTTGCATTTACTATTTAGCAAATCTCACTTTCTTCTATTTTACTACCAAACTATCACCAAACTTTTTAAAATTCGTTATGATGTAAGACTTATCATAAAATTTATTTAGTATACACCTGTGATAATAGTATTTATTTATTTTTGAATCAAATGGACGTGATAAAAATAAAAAATAAAATTGTGTACAATCTTATGTATTTAAAACAGTCTGATTATGAAGTATCTATACTGAAAAATGATTAATAAAAAAGGAAATAAATGTCACAAGAAAAAACTAATAACATGGAATGGAGAATTTAGTTTTAAAAGCATTTGTAATACACATACCGTGCCGCTCACGTAAATAGAAACAACCTTTTCAAATTTTCGAACGCTAATAACTTTTGTAATTTTCAAAATTTTGTATATGAAATTTGTAAAATAGTTAAAAGCGTTTATTAGCAACTGATTTATGTTAAAAATTTTGGAATGAACCAATTTATAATGATAAAACCGTTAAGCACCGAGTTTTTGGTTGCTCACGTAAATAGGTACACCCAATGTTTTAAGCTATAAATTGTTTTAACCCATTTTCAATTTTTAATATTAAATAACTTGGTAGTAAATTAAAAGTAAGTGAGATTTGTTAAAAACAAAATGCAAATATAACATTAAAATTTTTATTAACGTTTATCGCAAAAAGTGTGTTATCTGTTAAAATTTTGTACGACATAGAAAACTTAATTTCAAATGCAATGTTCAGAACTATTTTGTATTTAAAGTTATATTCTAAATTTTCCTTGTTGAAAGTATAAAAAAAACGACTTTAATAAATTATTTTATAATAATTTTAATACTTAAATTTGTTACGTTTTTAGGGATCTTTGTAGGGAATACTATACAAAAAATCTCTTTTTTTTAAACGAAGCAAAGGAATTCCATTTTTTTCATAATGTTTACAACAATTGGACCAAACAACCCATGACTGAGTTATAGCCCTCACTCATATATATAAATACATATGAATGATCACCGGACCGTTGCACCATCGTGATTCCTTGGAGTGATGGGTGCCGCCCATCGCCTCCTCCTCACGTAGGCGTTTTCACTATCTACTTTTGTTTTAAGGGAGGTGGATAGGATATATGTGCCAACGACCCGTCATTAGGCACCGCTCACGAGGGCTCATAATGTTTACTGTTAAATAAATTTTATAATTAATTAAATATGAATAAATTTATTCAATTTATCATTCAATGGCGAGAGAATCTGCAATAGGGGTGGTCAAACCTGAAAGTTGACCGACTTCATATTGTATAACCAACAGAATTAGAGTAGAATGAAGAACTTCGTACGAGTCATATCAACGAAATCTGGGTTTTGTAGATGCTTTACTCGTCAAGGTTTTTGAAGATTTCTTACTTCTTTAACGTTTAATTTTTCAATTTCCAGGATTTGATAAACTATATAATATAAATATTTTTTTTCTTCAATTCAATGAAAAATTTAATGATTGTCGAGTTAATTAAAAAAATATTTTTAAAAAAGTGTTGCAACAAAATTGAGTTTTTGTATATAATTTTAACAAAATAAATCTTCATAAAATACTGTTTATAAACAATAAAATAAAATGGATAAAAATTTTTTAAAAACCGATTTAAACCTGATAGTTTTTTGTCCTCAAACAGATAAATCACAGAATAAATAAGTTTAAAATATTGGTCATGGGAATTTCCTTGGGTCTGAACCAAGTTATTGAACAAGAATTGACATTTAGTTTTTGAGACTGTTATAGTTAATAGTAAAAGAATTTTAAAAAATATTGACTTAATTTGGACAAAAAATTGTTTTGATGCAAATTTTAATCACCAATCAACATATAAAACTTGTTTTTGAGAAAGGAAATATATATTTCCGTATGATAATAAAACAACTATCAAACTTCACTATAAAAACTTATAAATTAATATTTAAAACTGCAGTAAAATTTGCAAGATTTCGAGGTTGCGGAGACATCTTCGCAAAAAGTAAAATGTCAATCGTTTTGGCTCTCACAAATGATAAATTAAAGATATGGTTATGATTATGGAATATGTAAAATTTTTGATTATTACGACTGCATTTCGGTTATTTGCCAATTTGTTGAAGTCGCCAAAATTTATGATAATAGCTTTTAATTTCCTTTCTCTCTACAATTTGATGTAACCACGAGAAAAGACCAGCAAAAAAGTGTTAAATTGCAAATATGCAAATTTCCTACAATGGGTTTGATTAGGTTAAATAAAGATATATATTTTATTTTGCAACTCTTTTAAATTCGCGAAAGTAGTGACGAACCCAAAATTGGGCTCGATAAAAAGACGATAATAGTTTCGAAGTTTTGGAACGGCAAAATTTTGCAATAATCAAAGTGATTGGTCTTTTAGAGTGAGTTTTTTAATTTGAGTTTTGAGACTGTCCGATGATCAACTATAAAAGCAGCAATTACTTTTCATCTTACATAATTACACTTACAGGCAATTTAAACATGTCTTCCAATCGAGATTCGGGCACCCTTCCTTTTTTCGGACGCATCAAAATGAAGATCTCCTTCAAATCGGAGCAAGAATAGAGCAGTTTTTCTATGAGAACTTTGCCCATAAATCCAGACCCTCCCGTGACGAAAATACTCTTCCCTTTGTAAAAGTCATTTACACTGGTCCCCTTAACCAAGTCCGATACCGTGCTGTCCATTTTTCCGCCGATTTGCTACTGGTTTTCAGCTCCAAAATCGATCTGTGGAACGAATAATAACAGAAAGAAATTAGTTAATTATGTACATTGTCGGTTTATATAACTTAAATTGGCATGTATTAGAAATTTGTGGTGAGTTACAATTATATAATTTCCTTAAAAATAGAGGTCACAATGATTTAATTATGTTGCAGAAATTTCATCTAAAAATAAATAATGTTAATAATTATTTAGGGTAGTAAACTGGGCCGCCAATTATAACATCTCTTAGAGCATAGTAAAACTATGTGGTTTTGTAGTATTTTCCCAAGTTTTCCAAATATATTTTAAAAGATTTCCAAACTCGACACATGAGATTTCTATTAAGAAAACATAATTAATTGTGTTACACGTATTAATACATGATTTACATAATTTACAATTAGGTAACAAAGGAGGGAATTTTCATTTAGATCATTTTTCTAAATAGTAAGTGTGAAAATATTAATAAAATTCGAAATTTAATTATTTTTAATCGCATTTAAAACCAAGCATTTTGGAACATTTTCGAAAAAAGTATCGCTTGGTGAATGAAATCTTATTTTTGAAAAAATTAAATCGCTTACAGATACTGTTAACAGAGATTCTTCTTATTTAATGTCGACTAACAAAATTCTTTCTTTATCGTGGTAAGTCGTCGTTTTTTGTTTAGCCTTGTACAAGTGCCTTGAAAACAGTTTCCACAGAAGATAAAGTGAAATAATGATATAAGTAGATCCTAGATTGAGAGTGTACCTCTTAGCTGAGTTAATAGACACCTACAAATCCCGAAATGGCATTATTTTGAATGAATATTAGGAATGAGAAACCTTTCGGCGCAAAGAGTGCCGCGATTTCTCGTTTTTCTGAGACCACTTAGAGCGGTTGCAGACGGTATTTATTATCAATCCAAATGACTATTTCTTATTAATTCTTGACAATCGATCAATGGACTAATCGCAGTAAAAGTGTTTCGATGGTGGTATATACCGCCCAATTACCCGAAAAGGAGATCTATGAAATTTATATGAATTCTCAAGAAAAATCAAATCCTATTACTTAGAATTTACAAAAAGGACAAATAGAGCTTATGCCGAAATTTTTGACAAATTGAACGCCGAATAATAAAATAAAATTAATTCATTTGAAGAAGAAGTAAAAAAAATCATTGACTTCACCGGTTCACACCTCTTCCGTTGTCATGGCCAAATTGGTCGAACAGCTGTTCCATCTTCTATATTCTTTGGATATGACCCAGTACAACTATTTTCAGTATGCTAACTTGAAAAATCATAGGATGGACAGAATTGTAGGTCGATGAGGAAGATGTTATCGTGAAAATTTGTTTTTCAGTTAATTAGTAATGTGAGGCAGTCGAGGGCGCTAACCACTTAACTATACAGGCAGATATATTATTCATATTCACAGTAAATTAAATAATTAATTAATGGATCAGGTCAATTGTTTTAATTACAAATTATAACAAAAAATTAAACATTACTGTTCGAAAAATTTAATTTTTTACATGGTAGGCTAATTTTTTCTGAGAGAACCCTCGTAAATACATTGGAAATCAATCGATTAACCCACACACAATCGGTTAATACAGACAAGCCATCACTAACCCAGAGTGTTTTTAATAAGCGAATTTTACTTTAGGCTCGTATATGCTTTCAATCCGTTCTATTCCTATTCATTTGTCTGGATAAAGCAGTTGCATAATCCGTGGTTTTAACAAACGGCTTCTACTGTATATCGTTATACTATTTCAATGTTTCATTGATAGAATTTTAAATTAGCTTATATAACCAATTTGGGTTGGCTGTTTTGTTTTAGTTTTTTTTATTTATAAAACACATCTATATCAGTTTTGCTATCATTACATAACTCAATATGATTTACATTTAAATAGCATTTATCATGTGAAGGGTTTTGTCTTTTGTCATTGATCTTTCTATATTATTTTGAATGGGTAGTGCACTCAAAACCAAGCAGATTCTTCTATTTATGCAAATTTATGTGCAAAGTATTTGTCACCTTCTAAAGTCAAATCGGTCCAATGTATGTCTTTCATGATTTGCTATTTCTTTAATTTTTGGATTACTAATAATTAGGGGAAGTATGTACAAAATGGCATGGTGTTTTGTTTTTGGACATAATTCTTTATGGGTAGCACACAACAACGCCATATTTTTCAGTAATCATGTTTGGTTATCTATTTATTAAAATTTATATTCAAATGCTGCAAAAAATTTGCAGAAACAAAATTAAACAGCTTACAACACAAGTCGGTGAAAATCGGATTTTCAAAACCGTATGGACAAAATGGCATACCTCTAAATTCGATGTAATTATTGGCATAATTTTGCAAACAAAACCTGTACGTCTAGGAATGTATGTCCAAGAATTGTAAACCCAATGCCATCAAATTACCACCCTCTTCCGGGTCTAGATCTCGAAANGATTTTCAAAACCGTATGGACAAAATGGCATACCTCTAAATTCGATGTAATTATTGGCATAATTTTGCAAACAAAACCTGTACGTCTAGGAATGTATGTCCAAGAATTGTAAACCCAATGCCAT